>MU225580.1:128025-144190 GCA_018584345.1 Thuja plicata | reverse complement strand
GATCACTTTATCATCTAGAAGATGGATTTTGAGACTAGTTTCTTCATAACTAGTTCTTGAATCTTTCTTCTAACTAGATAGTATCATCGTAATTGCATTGGGATTCATAAGCAAATTGTGTGTTTGAGAGAGCACACCCACATAAATCAAAATAAGCAAATCAAAATGAGTAGATTAGGGTGCAAAGTTACTCATTTTTAGCTTAATCAGATGTTATTTGATATCTTTGTTGTCAGTTAGATCTCATACATGCTTTTCTTGTCATGATATGTTTGATTTTACATGCTTTTCTTGTCACGATATATAACCCGCTAATGTTTGCATGTTTGAGCTTGCTCCCAACAGATTGAAGGATTCCGTATACACAGTATGACTTTGGAATTGTGTAACCTTGAGGAGTAATCAAGAGAATGCCTATCCCTGATCCATGTTGGGTATAAGATCCATCAAAATAGAGTTTACATGTTTTTTCCTCCACATTAATTATTTTTGTATCTTGAAATTCCATTTGAATATCATTATTATCAACTTAAGGAGACTCTGCCAATTGATCCTCTATCACTTTTCCCTTGATGGCTTTTCTATCCACATACTCTATCTCAAATTCACTCAAAACCATTGCCCGTTTGGCCAATCTTCCTATAAGCATTGTTTTTCTAAGTAGATAATTTAAAGGATTGATTTTAGCAATAAGCTTAACTTTGTGCACCAACATATAATTACATAGATTTTGAGAAGAAAAAGATATTGTGAGGAAATCTCTTTCAATCAAGCTATAGTTAAGTTCATATTTGACCAATGTTCTTCTAAGATAATAATTTCCTTTTCTTTTCCATCTTTATCTTCTTGAGCCAATAATAATCCTAAAGAGCGGTCTATTACTGAAATGTACAAGAGTAAAGGTTTTCATTTGATATTTTTCATGAGTATAGGTGGATTCACCAAGCATGTCTTGAATAGGGAAAACACTTCTTCACATTGTGCATCCCATTTGAAAATTATGTCTTTATCTAAAATTCTTGTCAGAGAATGGCACTTTTCTGCCAATTAAGATATAAATATTCTTATGGATTTAAACCTTCCTTTTAATGATCTCATTTTCCTTATGTTATTTGGTGCATCCATTTCCATAATAGCTTTCACTTTCTCAAGATCTAGTTCTATTCCCTTTGCTGAAACTATGTAACCCAATAAATTTCCTAATTGGAATCCAAATGCACACTTCTTGGGATTTAGTCTAACTTTGAACTGTTCCAAACTTGTGAATATTTTCTCCAATATAGGTAGATTATCCTTCCTTTCATTTTATTTAGCTAATATATCATCCATGTAGTCCTAAAGAAATGTATGCATCATATCATTAAAAATAGTAATCATTCCCTTTTGATAAGTAGCTCTAGCATTTTTAAAACCAAAGGGCATGACATTCCAAAAAAATTTACCCCATGAGAATGTGAAGGATATTTTTTTTTGATCTTCTAGTGATATCTTAATTTGGTTATATCTGCTAAATCCATCTATAAGGGAGAACATAGAGTGCCCTACTGTCAAATCCACTATAGCATCAATTGTAGGTAATGGAAAGTCATCATTCATACATGCTAAGTTAAGATCTTGGAAATTAATGCATATTCTTATTGAATTGTCATGTTTTTAATCTGATACAATATTGGATATCCATTTGGCACAAGCTATAGCCCTTATGAACCTCACTTTTAACAATTTTTCCAATTCTACTTTTACAAACAAGGCTACATGAGGATGCATTTTTCTTAACTTTGTCCTTACCGGCTTAACTCCTGGTCTTACATTGAGATGATTCATTATGAAACTTGGATCTAGCCCTCACATATCTGAATAAGACCATCCAACATTAACTTGCTTTTCTTGAAATAATTTGATGAAATATTCCCTTTCAAGTGGAGTTAATGAGACTATAAGGTGTATGAATCTTGGTTCTAAACCAGTGCCAATATTAACCTTCTCTGTTGGTTCAATCAAAATAGGAGATCTTTCTTTGTCATGCTATGGTAAGGTATCTAATCTCTCTTCCTTAGGTGCCACATTTGGGTTTTCACCTTCGGAAACATCCTTTATTTTTACTTATTTAGGGTCCAACACTACCACATTGTGGTTTCCACCTCTAGACCACTTCATTTTTAATTCCTTTTATGTGTTTTCTTTTCTTTTGGATTGAGATATTGATCCATTTCTTCTAGTTCTATGATTTGATTGAATTCTTTGGTGAAAGAGGGTTCAACTGCATTTAGGTATAAGGCCATGAAATTGTCATTAGGAATGGAAAGTATGTCAGTTGGCATGGCTATGTCCCAATCAATTAGTTTGGGATGGATAAGAGATAAAGATTCATTGGGAATTTTTTTATCCATGGGATTTAAGGACATGACTTTGTTAGAGGGTTCATATATTGTATCACTCAAATCAATGAAATGAGCTTTCTCAAAGTGTTCCATAGAACCTGGATCAAAATCCTCCTCACTTGAATCATGTTGTATTTATATGGGATAAAATTCTCATGGAATATACCTAATGATTAAATATCCTACCCACAAAGGTACCCATTGTTCACCCACCTATGGATTTTAATTTTATGCTTGTCCTAAATTTGGTGCTTGAGAGTTGTATGGCACTTGAGTAGAACTTGATCCTTGGTCCATATTTGATTGTCCATTTGTACTAGATGTAGGAGCATAAGTATGTATGACATCCAATTCCTTTTCATGACAAGAAGCCTCAGATAAATAATCCCATTCATATTGACCAGAGTCATCTTCAATTTCATAATCTATCATATGGACATGTTCATAGGAATATTTGAGATTTCTTGAACCACTTCCTTGTTCTTGGTACCCTATTCCTTATTTCTCATCTTTGGATCTCCAAGGAGTTTGTATAGGTTCTCGTAGTCCCTTGTGTCTTAAGCCTAAAGGTCCTCATCCTTTATACCTAATATTTTTCATGATTTGGAAACCCTTTCCATATTGATGTGTTTGAATAATCACATTTTGAACCTTTTCTATATGATAACTTGAAGCTTCCTATATTTATACAACCATTTTGAAACTTCATTATCTTATTCATCTTTTGATGAATTGTAACTTGCTCTTACAAAATGGGCATTATATTTTTGACTTGCATGAGAACTAGTTGGTCTCCCATGTGATTTTGGAGAAGGAAGTAAGTCAAATAAGGACACAAAATATTCTCCCACACCCTTTTAATGGATTTTGCATTGTTTCTCAAATTTCTTCATCAACTTATCCATCTTTTGGTATTGTGTTTCATGGAATCCTTCATTTTCAACCCTAGAGGGGTTCAAATATCCCTCATCTTGATTTTAAACACTTAAATTAGCATCCTTATTACTTTTTTCTACAAAAATCACTTTCTCCTTTCCCTTAGTTGATGTAGATGCACGTTATTTTTGTCTTGATTTGAGTTAATGACCAAAGTTGAACTAGGATCATATTCTTTCTTTTTCTCTTTAGAAGAACTTGGGGTAGTCCCTTCACTATTATGTGGGTTGAATGTCTCATTCACAGGTTTAACAATGTTGCAATATTGAGAAGGGTTTACATCTCCACTTATAGTGATTTCTTCACCCATGTATGTAAATTTGATACATTGATGATATGTTGATGGCACTGCTTGCATTTCATGCATCCATGGCCTCCATAGAAAGATGGTATAAGTTAAATTCATATCCAGAACTTTACCAATAGTACCCTTTTTGATTGGTCTCACTTGAATATGAAACACCACAATTCCTTTAGAAGACCTTTCTTCATCATCATAGGCCTTAATAGTAATTTTTTTCTTTGCATCCACGACACCTTCAGAAAATGATAGGGCTTTTACTGGGTTCAAAGTGAAAATGTTTAGGCCATCTCCCCCATCAATAAGGACTCTTTTAACATGGTGTTTTGGTATCAAAACCTCTATAAGTAGTGGAATATTTTGAGGATGATTAATGGAAATGTCATCTTGTTCGGAAAAATACAAGCAATGAGGTGCAATGAGATGACCTTCCATGTTTTTAAATCTATCCACATCTAAGTTGTTGGGAACGGTTGTCTCCACAAGATCCTTCTCATAGATCTCCTTATGATTTGGTGAAAGTCTCAAAAACTCAAGAATTAAAATTTGAGTGGGATTCTTTTACAATTGATCCACAATATTGTATTGTCATTGAGAAGAAGAATGCTGATTAGAAACAATAGTGTTAGGGATAGCTCCTTGTAAGCTAACCCTTTATGCTTTCCTGCTAGTAACCACATTAGAAGTTTTGTTTACTATTTTATCTTTTACAACAATAACATTGATATTATTCTCATATCCTAACAAGGAATTTATTACATTATCATATCTATGTGAAAAATTATCATTGTTATTACCTCCTTTGTTGTTTTGATTACTATTTGAAGATTCTCCCTTCTCATGATTGTAGAAAGGATTTTTGAAAGCCACATGATCTTTTTTATTTTGAGGCCCTTCCACCTTGATGATCCCATTATCTATCAAATCTTGTACCTCATGTTTTATTCTCATGCATTCATTTGTCTTGCATCCTCTATTTTGATGATACTCACAAATATGAGCATCATTCCACCATGAGGATTTAACTTGAGGTTCATAAGGCCTTGATTCGGGTAGGAAAATGAACTTTTTGGAAATGAGAGTACTTAGAGAATTTTAAAGTGGTTCACCCAAGGGTGTGAACTTCCTTCTTGGTGATGTGCTAAAGAATGATCTTGGTTTGTTAGCCTCTTTCTTGTTTTGCACATTGTTGTTGTTAAATGGAACCTTGGCTGCTTGGTTCACATTATTAGCTTGGTTTGAAGACCTTGTGAGATTAAAGGGAGTGGCCTTTAAATTATGTTCTTCAAAAACCCCATCATTGAAAATGCCCTTGTTGGTGTTCTTAAGCCAAAAGTGATTGCTATTATTGGAAGTGTGAATTTGATTGTTAGAATTGTTGTGGTTGTTAGGAGCATTTTTGTTTTCTTTATAAAGCTTGATCTCTCCACTTTTCAACAAAACCTCTTTTGTTGTAACTCCATTTTCAATGAAATATTGAAAGGAACGTGGACATTTCAATCTCAATTGATAGTTCATCTCAATGTTCAAACTATTCATAAAGATGTCCATTTTCTCTTTCTCAGGTATACTTCTAGGGTATCACAAAAATACCACCCTCCATCTTTGTAAGAAAATAAAAAAGGATTCCCCATCACGCGGTTTTGTGTTACATAAGTTAATCATAGTGACCTCATGCTTGATGTTATATGAGTAATGGGTCACAAAGTTGGAAAATATCTCTTCAAAAGTTTGAATACCAGATGGTAATTTGGAAAACCATTTCATTGCATCTCCTCCCAAAATTCTTGGAAATAATCTCATTAAATATGTGAAATCATGCATGAATTCCAAACTTAATGTTAAAAAATCCCTCAAATGATCTTGCGGATCAGATGCTCCCACATAATTTTCATATTTATGGAAAACTATATTTGTGGGGAATGGTACCATAATTAGGGGTTTATCAAATGAGAATGGACATAAAGCTTTGATTAAAAATGGCTTGGGAGCCATATTTTTCTTCATGGTATCCAATTGCATTTGAAAGAATTTAAATTGTTTATTCATGATGTCAATTGGGTTATCATCTTCCTCTTTCTTCTTCAATTTTTTGACATCATAATCATGGGGAAGTTTCACCCCCGCTTGAGCTAAGTCCAAGACGTATTTTTCCCTATCACTCTCTAACAATTTTTCCATGATTTTCATGAAAAAGGGAGTTTGAGCTGCTTCATTAACCATCTCTTTGGTTTCCTAATCTTCTTTAGGGTCCCTATTCCCTCCATTGTTCCCATCTACACCTCCATTATTGAGGTTATTTTCTCCCCCATTATTCCTATTATTGTTAGCATCCCTATTCTTGCCATCTTGATTGTTATTGGCATCGTTGTTGGCATTATTGATTAGATCTGGATCCATGAGACCAAAAGGAAATTCCATGTCAATGGTGTTGAAGACAATTATTAAATTGTGTATTGTCATTTATGTTTACACAAGTATAGTTATGTTTACACAAATTTCTAATCCTATCTGAGCACAGTCAGTGTTTTCCAATATTTCTTAGGAATTGAAGAAGACCAAAGTGATTTTTAGTTCTAACCAAGTTCACTTGGGCATTGAAGGATTTTAGTATTAACTGAGTTATGCTTTTAGTGACAACCGACTAACAAAATATTATATTTTATGATTAATTGGTTACATGCAGCCGATAGACTAAAGTTTTATTGATTATTTGAATGGTTATTCATGCTGACTTGACAAGGCTTATCATATATATACAAGGTCATTTTTTTATTGAATGAGTGTGAGAAGTGTGTGTATTTGACATGAAGTGTGGAGGTGAAATAAAATGGGATTCTGATTGAGAATAGAACATACAGAGCTGCAACAAAATATTCGATCAATGAGGATGAAGTCTTATAAGCCAGAGCATAGATCTAAATCAAAAAAGACAGTTACTTCTCAAAATAGGTCAATCAATTGTTACTCTCTAACAATTACATCAGTGATCCAAATATCTTAACAAAGTAGACTTAATAGTCTTTTGTAAATCCTCTCACAAGGTGACATTTCTACATTGAAGTGTTTGAAGACCTCGAACAAGGCCACTCCTTATAGGGTGATTAAATCCTCTAACAGGGTTACACTTGATAGTGTGTTATTGTAACCTTTAACAAGATTGGCTCCTAACAGGGCTCACTTTAGAAGAGTGAAAAATAGTGACTAGTTGCAATTGCTAGTTTTCCCATATTGGGTTTCCATGTTAAATCTTGGTGTTATCTTTGTATATTTTATTTTCTTTATGGATTATGTTTCTACAATTAATCACTAAATGATAATCATAGTTAATATCTTAAGATTTACTATGTTAACCGAGTGACAATAGAATATCTATGTTAATCGAGCAATAGTGATAATTGTTTTAAGACATCTAAGGGACATGGATTTGTTTTTGTGGGAACTGATTCACCCCTCCCCTCTCAGTTACTCAACACATTTTAAAAAATTGGTATCAGAGCTATTGGTTCTTTCATAGAAGGTTTGAAGGCCTAAGATAAAGATCAGATATGTCTTATAGAAGGGAGATCTCCAAGCTTAACAAAGAAAATTTTTCTGCATGGAAAGATTTGATGAGGATACATCTATCTACTATTTTAGATACTAGTTTGCACTTCTTGGATCACAAGTATGTGGAACCACTGAGAGATATGTCTATGGATCAGATGATAGACATGAAGAATCATAACATAATGATGATTGATATAGCCTCTGCAATTAGCTATGTCAAATTTGATGAAGACAAGGACTGCCCTACCGCCTATGATATGTGGAAGAAACTACATGATATCCATGGTGGAGATGAAAATATAAAGAGAGAAAAAGTAGAAAGTCTCAGAGGTCATTTTGATTTGATAAAAATGAAAGAAGGAGAAGACATTACAAAGTACAGTGAAAGAATAAAGAAAAGTGTTAGTGCAATCAGAGCTGCCAATGGAAAAATTGAAGACAAAATGGTGGTTAGTAAGGTATTGATAACTTTAATTCCTAGAGTTTTTTCCATTCAAGAGATGAGATGCAGTAATGACATAACTCTAGATGGATTGGTTGAAAGGCTTACAGATTTTAAGTTGGATAACTTTGATAATTACTCTCCTAATCCTAGCAATTTTGAGTTTGCATTCAAAGCCAACTTAAACCTTGGTAAGATGAAATGAAAACATATTGATAGTGATAGTGATGATGAGTCTCATGATGAGGACCTATAAATAATTGAAGCATTAATTGCAAAAAGAGATGCAAAAGGAAAGTACAAAGGAAGAGTACCATTGATTTTATTTTCATGTAATGAGGTTGGTCACATTGCTGCTAACTGTTCGAACAAAGAAGACAAAGATGAGAAAAAGATGAACAAGTACAAAGGAAAGAAATATTTCAACAAGTACAAAAGATACAAGGACAAAGGTAAGAAATATTGTTATATTGAAAAAGGTTCTGATAGTGATGAAGATGAAATGGTTTACATTTGTATTAAGGATGAGTCAGACAATGAAGATAATTAAAAGACAATAATATACTCTCATATGAGCAAGAATGACACTTGGATAATTGATAGTGGTTGTTCTCACCACATGAATGGTGACAAAACCAAATTTGAACATCTTGAGCACTATGATGGTGGGAGTATCAGTTTTTGGAATGATGAACCTTGCTTATTGGGTTTAAGGACTAAGGCGTAATATACTAAGTGTGGAACAACTGAATAACATTGGTTTCAAGGTATAATTCATGAATGGTAAGGACAAGCTCCTAGATGGTAAGGGAAACCTAGTGGGAACTGAAAGGAAAAAAAAGGTAATCTATTTTATCTTGATCTCAATGAAAGTTCATGTTTTATTTCACAAGTAGAGGAAATATGGTTATGTCATAAAAGGTTATGTCATGTAAATTTTGATAACCTGGTCAACATAAGAAAGAACAAAAGAGTAAGAGGTATTCCTATTCTGAAAAAACCTGAATTAGCAATATGAAAACAATGTCAAATTTGGAAGATGGGAAATAATAGTTTCAAAATAAAGAATTTAAATATAGAAGAAGTCTTGGAAATAGTGCATACTGATTTGTGTAGACCAATTGGAACAAGTTACATAGGTGAGAAGTACTTCATTCTATTTTTTGATGACCATTCTAGAATGATGACTGTTATGTTTCTCAAAGAAAAATCAGAAGCTTTTCAGAAGTTTAAGTGGTACCTTTCTAGAGGTGAAAAGGAAATAGGAAAGGAAATTAAATGCTTAAGATCTGACACAGGATGAGAATTCATTTCTAATGAGTTCAATGAATTTTGCAATGAAAGAGGAATCAAGAGACAAGTATCTAGCCCAGGTACTCCACAATAGAATGGGATAGCAGAAAGAAGGAACATATCTATTATGTATTATGCAAGAACCTTGATGATTGAAAAGAATGTTGCTACCAAATACTTGAAGGAAGCCATCAGCACTGCAATTCACACCTTGAACAGATTTCAAATGAATAAAGGTACTGATCAGACACCTTTTGAATTATGGTATGCCTATAAACCCAATGTTCATTATTTCAAAGTATTTGGAAGTAAATGTTACATATTGAAGGAAGAAAGAAATGGAAAACTTGATGTAAAAGGTGATGAAGGTATATTCCTAGGATACTCTTGCAAAAGAAAATTATATAAATGTTTGAATCTTACTACTCATAAAGTTATAGAAAGTGTACATGTAAGGATTGATGAGTTTGTAGAGAGAAGTGAAGAAAAGAGCAGTAAAGAGCCTGAGGACTACATAAATTTTGGATATTAGGAATCTGATACTATACCTAAGACACAAGAAATGGTGATTGGACAACAACCCTGTCAATCATTGAATTCATCTGAACAAACCTTGTTGCAACCTATGCAACCAACACTGCTAACTGAAGAAACCAAGTCTCAGAATGAAGAAACTGAGTCACAGATAGAGGGAACCAAGTTACAAATAGAGGAACCCAAGTCTCAGATAGAAGTGCCCGAGTCTCAAACAGTAGAACCCGAGTATCAGACAGAAGAGAAGAACAAAAATTTTGAACATGGTGAACCAAGTGGATCAAGTCTAGAATTGGAGAGGAAGGAACCTGTACTTGCAAAATATGTCAGAAGGCATCATGCACCTCAACAAATAATTGGAGATCAGACATAAGGTGTAATGACAAGGAACAATATTAAAGGTACATGTTTAATTAGTGAAATTGAACCTAGATCTATTAAAGATGCATTGAATGATGAAATCTAGATTGAAGCAATGAATGAAGAGATTGAGAAGATAGAAAAGAACAAAACCTAGACTCTTGTACCTAGACTAAAACATAAGAATTTGATTGGTACTAAGTGGGTTTTCAGAAACAAGATGAATGAAAAAGGAGAAGTTTCTAGAAACAAAGCAATACTATTTTGTAAAGGATATGCTCAAGAAGAGAGTATTGATTATGGAGAAACCTTTTCTCCTATTGCAATACTTGAAGGAGTCAAAAATCTTCTGGCATATGATTCTCACAAAGGATACAAGGTATATCAAATGGATGTAAAATCTGCATTCTTGAATGGAATTCTTGAGGAGGAAGTCTATATTGAGCAACCTAGAGGTTTCACAAATCCTAACAAAAGGAATATGGTTTGCAAATTTCACAAAGCCTTGTATGGACTGAAACAAGATCCTAGAGCTTGGTATGAAAGATTGCATGGTTACTTGACAAGTATTGGATTTCAGAGAACTAATGACAACAATAGCTTATACATTAAAGAAGGACCTCAGAACAAGATACTATTAGTAGAAATTTTTGTTGATGATATACTATTTACTAGATATAATGACTTATGCAAAGCATTCTCCAAAGCTATGAGTAAGGAATTTGAGATGTCTATGTTTTGTGAAATCAAATTATTTGTTTTTTTACAAGTTTATCAAATGAAGGATGGTATCTACATTACCCAGTCTAAATACATCAAAGAGATATTGAAGAAATTTGAAATGAAAGACTCCAGACTAGTTGAAACACTTATGCCTACATGACATAAGTTGTCTAAGGATGAGGATTCAAAGGAGGTAAATAAGACTACCTAAAAATCCATGATTGGTAAAATTCAATATCTTGTTCACACTAGACCTAATATTGCATTAGCAGTTGGTATTGTTGCAAGGTTTTCAGCTAATCCTAGAGAGAATCATTTGATGGATATCTAAAGGATTCTAAGATATCTAAAGGGTACTGAAGAATATGGATTATGGTATAAGAAAGGAGGAAACATTGATTTGAAGAATTTTATTGTTTTTGATGGGGCAGGAAATGTTGATGATAGAAAGAGCACAAGTGGTGGAGCATTATTCCTTGGTAAGAGATTAGTCTCTTGGACCAGTAAGAAACATAATTGCAATTCTCACTCTACAATAGAGGCAAAATATGTTGTTGCTGTAGTAAATTGTTCAAATATCACATGGTTCAAACAACTATTGTCAGGTATGAAGGAGGAAACTAAAGAGCCAGTTATTATTAACCGTGACAACACTAGTGCAATTAATATTTCAAAGAACCCTATGATGCATACTAAGACTAAATATATTGCAATAAAGTATCATTTCTTGAGAGAATTGGTTCAGGACAAGGAAGTAAGATTGGAATATGTGAATACTAAAGAACAAATTATTGACATATTTACAAAACCATTACCTAAAGATGCATTCTTGTATCTTAGAGGAAATCTAGGGGTGATTCCCCTAATTGAGGCTCACTAACGGATAGATTATTGATCCATCAACCAAGCTACATAACAGATCTAACATGTTGATGTAGATATTCAAATCTTATTGCAAATGAATCAGTACAAACATGTACACTACAAATTCATTGGATATGTATTGGATGGTGTCTTTGGCATTGGTTGTCAAAGAGGGAGAGTTATTGATTTCATATCAAAGAAATTATTAAAAGAAAGATTACTGAGGGAGAGATTGATAAAATAGGGAGAAATGTTATCAGAGAACAGAGAATGATGTAAGAGGGAGAAATATGTATTTCAGAGATTGTGAAGACAGAGGGATTTTTTGGATGAGAATAAGAATGAAGCTAAGGACATTAATAAAATTTCATTTTTGTGTCTGCTTCTCTATAATTATTTGTATTATGACATGTTGTGTTTCCATCAATGCCAAAGAGGGAGATTTTTGGTGATAATTATTCAATTGTGTATTGTCATTGATGTTTAAACAAGTATTTTGATGTTTACTCAAATGTGTAATTCTATCTGAGCATAGTTAGTGTTTGCAAAGCTCTCTTGGGCATTGAAGAAGACCAAAGTGATTTTCAGTTCTAACTGAGTTCACTTGGGTATTACAGTTTTGGTCGGGCATTGAAGGATTTCAGTATTAACCAAGTTATGATTTTAGTGACACCTGACTAACAACAATTTATATTTTATGAATAATTGGTTATATGTAGCCAAAAAACTTAATTTTTATTGATTATTTGAAAGGTTATTCAGATCGACTTGACAAGGCTTATCATATATATACAAGGTCAAGATTGGATTGAATGCGTGTGAGAAGTGTGTGTATTTGAAATGAAGTATGGAGGCAAAATTAGATGGGATTATGATTGAGAACAGAACATATAGAGCTACAACAAAATATTTGATCAGTGAGGATTGAGTCTTATAAGCCAAAGCAAAGATCTGAATCAGCAAACGTAGTTGCTTCTCAAAATAGGTCAATCCATTGTTACTCTCTAACAATTGTAGCAGTGATCCAAATCTCTTAATAGAGTAGACTTAATAGTCTTTTGTAAATCCTCTCACAAGGTGACATTTCTACATTGAAGTGTTTGAAGACCTCTAACAAGCCCACTCCTTATAGGGTGATTAAATCCTCTAACAGGGTCACACCTAACAGTGTGTTATTGTAAAATTTAACAGGGTTGACCCCTAACAAGGCTCTCTTTAGAAGAGTGAAAAACAATGAGTAGTTGTAATTGGTAGTTTTTCCCATATTGGGTTTCCACATTAAATCTTGGTATTATCTGTATACATTTTATTTTCTTTATGATTTATGTTTCTACAATCAATCACTAAAGAAAAATCACAGTTAATATCTTAAGATTTACTATGTTAACCGAGTGATAGTAGAATATCTAGATGTTAACCAAGAAACAATGATAATTTGTTTAAGACATCTAAGGGACTTGGATTTTTTTTGTGGTATCTGAATCACCCCTCCCCTCTTAGTTACTCAACTCATTTCCAAAAAATGGGTGTTACTTCCCCTTAAATTCTAAAAGGTTATTGTGAAGAAGTAGGTCCTTCATTTGGAAAAGACAACTCTCCTCTCAAATATGTGTCGTCTGATTGCAAAGTGTTCCTAATGCAGTGCAATCTTGTGAAAATAGACATTAACATGAAGAAAGGGAGTTAACCTTAGTCAATCCTCTTAGGATTTTATTTTTTTTGCAAATGATAGGATTTGATCAGTCTCTGATGATGAGCAGAAAGAACTCTGAAAAGGGTATCCAAATATAACCTCAAAATTTTCAAAAAGCCTTGGGAAGTACCCTCTATTTTTTTGTCTCATTTTATACATGCTACTTCAGTGTGTACTACGCATTGCTTCAGTGTATAGCACATGCTCACTAGAAAAGGTAAAAGTGCTCCCTTCCTATTTTTAAGCATTATTTTATTGTTTATACACGCTACTTGGAATGTGTAGGCATTACTTAACTATGCAAAAGCATTCTTAAAAGTGTTTTTATGTGCCACTTCCATTTTCAGGGTGTCAGAAGAATGTTTGTACGCATCAAAGGGATGTTTCTATGTGTTAGAAGATTGTGAAAGTTGCAATTTGTCACTAGTTTGATAATTTTATTTAAAAATTAATAAAGTGATCAAATATTTATGGAATTTTTTCTTCTATAAAATGAACATACAATCACAACACACACACACACACAATATTGTTTTTGACCCCTAATTCTACATAAAAAGTGTATATTCTCGATCATTTTCATGGGTTTTGAACAAGAATTTCTTCCAAGAAATATACATATGGTCAAATTGGCTTGTAATAATGGCTCTAAAAGGTAAGAATTACTAGATTAACCAGGTTGTAATCAAGGTTCCATTCAAAACATTTTGAGTCTCATCCCCATTATAGAGGCCTCCCACATGCATAAAAACATGATTTTGTGCAATCCCGAAGGACTACTAGAGGAGGTTTGATTCTCAATTCGGATCATCACTCATCCTATTAAGGATGAATGAATTTTTATTATAGTGGGTTGGATTACCATGACTAAAATGGTTGTATCCCACCTAGGTCATTCTCTCTCACCATCCTCAAAAAGGAAAATCTCAGGAGGCAGGCCCACTAATCTTCTAGCATGTTCATTGAAAGAAAGAAATTGAAAAAATAAAATAGGTTTAGAAATTTGATTCACCAAAGGTAAAGAACATATCCCTACTAATATCACAATTCCAAACACAATTAACACTTGTTAATTTCTTCCTTTTAAACTAAGGGATTTGAATTATTTTTGGCTTTTTGATTCACTCAAAGAGTGAAGAGGATATACCTAGCACTTTGCTTCCACAAACAAGGAGGTTTTAATTATGTGTTTGTTCAATTCCCTTATATTATTGGAATCTCAAATTTAGCATAAGAAATGCTTTAATTCATGACTTGAAGTCCCTTTACTAATTATGCTAGATTTTAAACTTTGAAATGCCACAATTTAAGTAAGTGTAAGAGGATGCAAAAAATACCTCTAATCAAAGCTAGCAAAAGCTAGGCGCATTTTTGATTATTTTCTTTTTTTTTACTACTCACCTAGTGGTGATATTTCCAGCTCCTTTGCATCCTCTCCTCCAACAAGTTAGTCAACACAACTCATAGAAAATGAAGAAAATCCAAAATCCAAAAATGCAAAGCTTGAAATTCACCTAACAATTAGAATTCTCTCAAAGATTCAAGGTGAATTACTTTAATTCAAGAAAATGAACTTAGATTCATAAGATTTTACAAATTTGAGATAATGTTCATAAATATTTTCCTCTTCAACCAAATATTCTAAAATTCTGGTGCAGAGCACCCTAGGGTTAGCTCAAAACCCTAGCCCCAACATTTTGATAACAATTTTGATACAAGTCTTTCAACGAGAAAGTCATGTTTTTCCTAGTCGCTTAGTCGCGAAGCCAGTAGAGAGAAGAAAAGTAATGCATCACACACTCGCGAGCTAGTTATGAGTTGAGTCTATTAGTGCGTGAGTGCGCGACGAGGAACTAGTCGCTCAGTCGCCGACGGCTAGAAGGAAAAATAGTGCGCGACAATGCGACGAGGAGCTCATCGCAAGCTCGCGAGGCAATTCGCAGTCAGAGAAAACACGGTGCGACAACGCGACGGTGAAATCAATCGCTCAGTTGCAAAGACAAATAGTTAAGTCATGGTATGCGAGTGAGCGACACCCGATGCATCGCCAGGTCATAGGTGAATTGATAGTTAATGAAAATGCATGGCGAGTACGCGACAGCGAGGTCATCACTCAGTCGCAAGGAAAAGGTCAGCTCAGGGAAGCGCGTGGCGAGTGCGCAATGAGTGATCATCGCTCGGTCGTAGAAGGAAAGTCAGCTCATCTCCAGATAGTGCGATAGTGCGACTACTGTGCAGCGCAAGGTCATGAAGGAAGTGGCAGCTCGGATGAACGTGCAGCGAGTGCACGACTAACAGGCATCGCACACTTGCAGAGCAAGGAGAAGTTAATGAAGATGCATTGCGGGTATGCGACTTGAGCTCATTGCTTAGTCACAACGCAAAACACAGCTCGGGTAAATGCATTGCGGGTGCGCGATAAAGAGTCATCGCTCAGTCGCGAGGTAAAATCCAAGTCATGTAAATGCATTGCGAGAGCGCGACGAGTAGGTCATCGCTCAGTCGCAGAGAAAAATGTAAAAGGTCATTTCAGCTCGCGACTACGCGATAGACAATAGAAACAGTCAAATGGTCAAATATGCTGACGTGTCGATAGGAGAGGACATTGAAAAGTCTTAACCGCCAAATATAAAAAGAAAGACACGTAGGAAAAAGAGTCATATACAGTGTCGACCATGCAGAGAAGGTGATGACAGGTTGCAGACGAGAATGGAGAACAAAGAACAGTTGGAGGACAAAGCTCGACAGGTAACCACCAGGGTTACAGAATCAAGGAGAAGCCAGAGATAAATAGAGAAGAAGAATCTGTGAAAAGGGTTTAGATAGTTCAGTTCAGATCTATTGTTGATAGTTAGTTAGTTACAGAGACAGAGTAGACTAGCCAAGCATATTGTAATCTTCTGTATTATTAATATAAAGAATTTTGTCTGTACTTTGTGTGTTCTGTTATTCTGATCAGACGTCTGTAAAGTGTTGTTTTGTTTCTGTTCGATAATATGGGTGCTTCTTGACTCTGATAATCTGCTAAATGGATTGTGACAGTCAAGAAGCATCCACCTTGTACATTATGTTTGTTTCTGTATTTGTGT
>MU225580.1:79293-96533 GCA_018584345.1 Thuja plicata | reverse complement strand
GCTTGCAGTAGATTAGATGAATGAATGGTTAAATATATACAAGTGCAGAAATGACTTAAAGTTTTAAGAGTTACTGATTCACCCCTCCCCTCTTAGTAACTTGGTTAGTCTTGATTATTTCCAACAGTTCCATTGTAGGCCAATAGTACCCTATACATAGAAGTTGCTTGGATAGGACCATGTCACTCATGTGGGAACCATAGATTCCAGCATGTACCTCTTGTAAAGCCTAAGCAACTTCATTTTCATCTAGACATAGAGAGAGCACATTGTGATAACCTCGACGATAAAGAGTATTGGCTACGAGGGTGTAACAGGATGCTCTGCAAATGAAGTATTGGTGTTGGTTTGCAGTGAGATGAGGAGATATGATAGCATTTTGTAGGTAAGCTTGGATATCATGGTACCATGGGGACTAGGGACCAACCAAGACACATACGTGATTTGATTCATTGTTCTCATAAGCAGGAGCATGTAGTTGCTTGACTAAGAATTCATATTGCGTAGACTCGTGAGGAATCTCGAGAAGGGAGCCAATTGTGGCCATTGCATTAGTAGCATTGTTCTGTAAGCGTGGTACTTGTGTTATCTACAAGTGAAGGAAGTGTTCTTTCAGCTTGTCCACCATTTGCTTATATGGCATCAATTTTTCATCTTTGGTTTGATACTCATCCAAGACTTGTTTGATGATGAGTTGGGAGTCACCAAAGATCTGGATATCTATGATGTTCCATTCTATGGCCTTGCGGAGTCCTGCAGTTAGTGCTTCATATTCTGCAATGTTGTTTGTGTAGGGAAATCCCAATTTGAATGACATGGGGATGTAGTCACCTTGAGGTGTGACAAAAAGTATTCCTGCCCCTATGCCATGAGCTGTGTAGGATCCATCAAAATAGAGTTTCCATGTTGGTTGTTCTTCTATCATGTACAAATGCTCATTTGGAAATTTTGTGGCCAAAGGATATGCATCTATCAGTGGTGCTTCAGCTAGCTGATCGGCAATGACTTGTCCTTTAATGACTTTTCTGTTGACATATAGAATATCAAATTCACTTACCAACATAACCCATTTTTCCATTCGACCTGTAAGTGTAGTCCTAGAAAGTAGGTACTTGAGAGGGTCCACCTTTGAAATGAGCTTGGTTGTGTGATTAAGCATGTAGTGGCAATGTTTTTGAGTGGTGAAGACCACTGCCAGACATGCTTTTTCCATAGGAGAGTAATTGAGCTCATAACCTACTAGGGTTCGGCTGATATAATAAATGGCTCTTTCTTTGCCTTCATCATTAAATTGAGAAAGGAGTGCCCCTAGTGCTATAATAGTAGTAGAAATGTATAGGATGAGTGGTCGACCAGGTACACGTGGTACCAAGATGGGTGGATTAGCCAAGTATTCTTTGATTTTGTCAAAACTCTTCTGACATTAAGGATCCCACTTGAATGTGTTGTCTTTGCGCAGGAGATGAGTGAATGGTTGGCACTTGTCTGCTAGTTGAGAGATGAAATGGTGCATAGATTGTAGCTTTCCTTGGAGGCTGCGTAGCTGTCAGAGTTTTTTTGGTGGATGCATCTCTATGATAGCTTGTACTTTCTTTGGATCGATTTCAATGCCTCATCTAAATACAATAAACCCTATGAGTTTCCTTGATGTGACTACAAAGACACATTTCTTAGGGTTGAGCATTAAGCAGTAGTGTCCAATTCTATCAAAGACACATTCCAGAACATCTAGGTGATCTACCCTTCTTATTGATTTTGCCAAGATATCATCCACATAGTCTTCAAGGATCTTGTGGATCATGTCGTGAAAAATGACATTCATTTCTCTTCGATAGGTTGCCCCAGCATTCTTTAAGCCAAAAGGCATCATGTTATAGAAGAAGGTGCCCCAAGGGGTTGTAAATGTTGTCTTATGCTGATCTTCTTCTGCAATGTGGATCTGATTATATCTAGAAAAGCCATCCATAAGTGACAACATCTCATGTCCTACTGTGAGATCTATAATCATATCTATGTTTGGCAGGGGGAAATCATCCTTGGGACATGCCTTATTGAGATCTCTGAAATTTGTACATATCCTGATTGATTTGTCAGGCTTAGAGATGGGCACCATATTAGAAATCTAGTCAGAATAGTCAATGAGACAAATGATCTTAGCATGGAGTAATTTTTCCAGTTCCGCTTTGACCAGTAGTGCCACTTTAGGGTGCATCTTTTTTAGATTTTTCTTAACAAGTTTGATGTTTCGGTCCACTGCTAGATGGTGAACCACCAAGTTTGGATCTAACCCCGGCATGTGAGAGTAAGACCATGCAAACTTGTTGATGGATTCCTTTAATAAAGTTACAAGATAAATTTCTTCTGCTTCAGTCAGAGATGTTGCTATGTATGCAATGGCATGATTTTCTTCGGTACCCAGGTTGATAGGTTTTTCTTCTTCAATGAGAATTGATGATTGTTCAGGCCTGTAATCTTAACTAAGAGGAAGAGGAGAATCTTCATCCTTTGGCACCTTAGAGAGGTTTTCACCAGGGGATATGGTGCCCCATAGGGGTTTTCACTAGGAGATCAATTTTTCTCTTTTTTTTTTTTTTTTTCTGTGTCATTTTTGCAGCTAAAGTTCTCCTCTTCCCCAAAGTATGCCTTTGGGTCTAGTTTCTAGAAATATGCTGAGTCTTACCCCCAGTCACCCCTTTTCTTGATTTCTCCCATAAAGCTTAGGAACGTGTCCTCACTTTGGAACTCATCAACATGTACAACACTTGGTTGGTCCCAGTCTATGAGTTTAGGATAACGGAGGGGGAGGTCAATGAAGAGGATGGAAATTTGTTGTAGGACAACATTGCCCAGGAAGGTTCCATCATTGAAAACATCGTAATAAGCTCTCACAAATTTCTCTTCTAGGATATCTTCGATGTCAATGATTTCGCCTAGGGTTCAACAAGAGGAATAGTTGATGAACTCATTGGTGCCCCCATTCATGTCAGAGCCCATACCAAGGCCCAGGTGATTTTCTAGTTGGGTAGGTACAATAGGATCTTTCATTCCTTGCTCTTCATAACCAGGGCCACCTCCTTGGTACTTCTATTTTTCTATCACCAGTTTGTGCATTATGGGGTACTTATCTTTGAAATAATTGAGGTGATTTGTGTCCTTAGGTGGTGGATCTTTATATAGCCATTGGTTGATGTTTGGTGCCATTTCCTAGCCAGTCAAAGTACCTTTTGATATAAAAGTGGTAGAACCAAATTGTAGCGCCTTGGTTGTCTTTGATTCTATTTTTCTTAGATTAGGCTAGTGGCCTTGAGTGTGAGGATTAATTGGCAGTGCTCCAACTGCAAAGGCATTAGATAAAGTGTCGTCACCACAACCTATGGTGTTGATCTTGACCATGGACAAGGTGGAGGAGAGGATTGTTTCTAGGTCTGAATGGGTTCGAGATGAGCTGGCGACAGAGATGCCAATATCAATCCTGGGATAGTGATATGAATGTTGAAAAGATGTCTCCAATGCATTGTAGTATGCAAAGGGCTTGGGATCTACACATATGGTGATCTCAGTGCCTTTATATGGGAATTCGATGCACTGATGGTAGGTGGATGGGATGAATTGCATAGAATGAATCCATGGGCGTCCGAGGAGGATGTTGTAGGGAAGGTCAAGATCAAAAACATGACATATGTCTCCTAGATAACTAGACCCACTTGAATGGGAAATGATATGGTGCCTTCAGAAGTATGCTCCAGATTTTCATATGCTTTTATTATGATGACATCATTTGTGATATCAACCTTAGTGCAACCCAACTATTTTATGAATTTTATAGTACACAGATTTAGGGCCAATCCATTATCTATCATGACCCATTTGATGGAAAAATATTTAACCATGATAGCGATACAGAGTGGGAGATTAAGATCGGTTTCTTTAGAGGGTACGTCTGTTGGTCTAAAGGAGACCCCACAAGATGCAGACAGGTGTCCCACAAGGTTTTGGAATTTAGTGAGGTTGATGTCGTTGGGAACATGGGATTCTTGCAAGGCTTTATTAAGGATCTCTTGATAAGTGGGTGATGTGCAGAGAAGATCTAGGATGGATATTTGGGCTGGAGTCTTCCCTAGGTGTTCCAAAATGTTGTATTGGGTCCCAGCAGATGGGGCGGAACCAACACCTGCAACTGTTATCCTACCTCTATGAGTGGTGATTGTGCATTGGTTATCGGCACCCTTGACATGGATGACATTTACGGAGGACTGGACTTGGGATATGCAGTCGATGAGATTATCATAGTTGATATAGGCATTGGTATAATATTTTCTGTCAGCATTTTCCACTTGTTTACCCTTTCCCTGATCAGAGGACTGAGTAGGATTGCCTGGACCTATACCGGAAGTGTGTTTAGGGAATGCATTTTGATAAATTTTAAGGCCTACATTTGGATATGATTGGGTAGGAGAATCCACTTCGATCTCCTTGCGGTCAATGAGATCCTAGATATAGTGTTTTAGCTTCATGCATTTAAGAGTGGTGTGTCCCTTAACATGGTGGTATTCACAGTACTCGTTGTCCTTATACCAAGTAGGCTTAGGAGTTAAGTCATCAAATGGTTGTGTTTTAGGATACATGACTTGGTTAGCTTGGACTAGCTTGCAAAAGAAGATGTCTATAGGTTCAACCAAAGGGGTAAACATGTGTTGTGGTGCATTCAAAGTGCAAGGTCTTTGTTGTCCTTATGGGACTAAGATAACATTTGTCTGATTCATAGGACCTTGATAGTTGTGTTGATATGATGTCCCTGGAGGGGAATAGATAGGTGTGCCTTGAGGGTGCATGTTTTTTTGATATGTTAGCTACAGATACATGGGATTAGGCTATTGATACATGGGAGGAGGTTGCAGATACATTGGTGGTGCTTGCTGATAAGTCTAGGTAGGTGCATTAGGACAAGCTACCACAACTTGAATGTATTTGGTGTCAGTGGCTCCATCTATTACGACATTTTTGTTCTTGTTCTAGTATCATGATTGATCATTACTATGTTTGTCAGGCTAGGATTCTTTGTAGTGCTTAATGGTACCTTCTTCTATGAGACCTCATTCAAGGTCCATACCCTTGATTCTAATATCATGATAAGTTTGTATATAGTTCATGCGCATGTGATAGGCAAGCATAGGATGAAGGTTTTTAATGAAGATTTTGATAAGATGTTTCTCTGGGGGTTGGTAAGATAACCTTGTAGTAAGCCCTTGCCAGCGCTAAAGATAATCAACCAGGATTTCTCCTTCCTTTCATTTGGAATTGCATAGGTCAAGGAGTGAGAGTTCATTTTTGAAATTATGTGCGTATTGGGCCACAAACTTTTCAGATAATTCTGTGAAAGTAGAGACTGTGCCATAAGGGATTTTGTAGAACCATTTAAGAGTGGTTCCTCCCAAGCTTTTGGGAAATAGTCTCATGAGGAAGTTATTGTTATAGGCCACTTCTTGGCAGGCCATGTAGAATTCTTTTATGTGACTCACAGGATCGCCCTTCCCCCGATATTTATCAAATTTTGGGGTCTCAAAGTGCTTGGGAAAGGGTATAGCAGTGATGGATGGGTCAAATGGATAAGGAAACACTTCCTCAAACTTGAATGTTTTAGCTTCTGTCCCATCTTTTAGCTCCTTGAGAGCATTATTCATTTCTTCCCATTCATGATTGATTTGCGGAGGAGGATTGTTGATTGTGATTGCAGGATTTCCTTGAACCTAATATGGATCAAATGGCGAGTATGGAGGATTTTTTTGGGGATATTGTGGTGTTTGGTAGGGTGGTTGTTGTCCAACATATATAGGTTGTTGTGGTGGAAGTTGTGGTTGCATGGAATACTGCAGTGGAGGAGGTGTTGGCGCTTGATAAGATTGCTGCAACTGTTGGAAATATGCTTGTATTTGTTACAGCATTCGATAAGTAGGATGAACCTGTTGCACACTTGTATAGGATGGAGGATAAATTTTTTGTGGCTGAATGCCCCTAGTGATGACTTGTTGTGGAGGGGGAATTTTTTGTGATAAAATAGAAGATTGCATGGCTATGTAATTGGCGGAATGAGTTTGCTATTGTTGCATGGGTGGGATAAAAGGATTAGAAAACTATTGCAGTGGTTGTGCCATGAAGGGATTTTCTCCCTGCATTTGTGGTTGTGGCTGTTGTGTAGTTTGGATAGTGGGCTTTGCAGCTGCGAAGGGGTTGATTGGGTGTTGTTGCTCTTGGGATGTGAATGGGTTGGTGATTTTCTACTATTGGATAGGTTGCTGTTGCTGTTGCTAGATAGGCTGGATGGGGATTTGGGGTACAGCGAAGGGATTCATGGATGGTTGCAATGTGGGGGGATTTGGGTTGAACAATGTTTGATTTGGGACTAAAGGCATCCATTGTGATTATGTTGCTGGTGGAGCGGGGAAAGTGGACCCTTGCGGAAATAAGGGTTGGTTGTAGGCATTGGTAGGTGGCATGCCTATGGTGAAGAAAGGCGGAATAGGCATGGAGACTTGGGTGCTCTGATGCTACGAACTAGTTGTAGCACTTTGAATGGGTTGAGAAGGAATGGGTGGAATGGTGGTTTGCTGTGTGCTAACTGGTGGTGGTGGAAAGTTTGCAATGAATGTTGGGATTTCTTGTGAAAGAGGAGCAACTGTGGCTTGCGAAGGTGCTTGCATAGTGATAGGGGGTATTTCTTGCATTGCTGATGTGGCATCAGGAGGCGGGGCTCCTGAGGTAGGTGTGGGTGTTGTGTGTATAATGGAAGGTGGAATGGAGGGATGAACTACTTGTGCGAGAAGAGCTCCCACCTATAGGGCTCATTGAAGTGGATCAAAAATTTTATTTGTAGTGGGATAAGGACGTTCCCTTAGAAGTGTCATAGGTCGTGTGAAAAGTGTGGGTATAATCCAAGGTGGAAGTTGAAGTCCTTGTTGTTGGATGTCCGAGAGTACTTGGTTGTTGTTGCATCCACTCATGGTGTTTACCATGTGGACAAGCATTGGATGGTTGATAAATGTTTCCACGGTATTTAGAGTTGGAGTTTCATTAGTGTCTACCCAGATATGTTTGATTTGATCATTGGGCTGAGGTGCATAAGTGACCATGGTGTTGGTGTTGTCAGTCATAGGATTAGATGAGCTAGTGGCAAGATTAGGATCCATGTTATTCCTCTTCTTAGTGGCTCGTGTGATAGGTGGCATGAAATGATTATCCTAAAGTAATATGAGATGTAAGATGTATGCAAGGATGCACCTAGGAAACTAAGGATGAAGATACTAGGATTATGATGTGCTTAAGATGATGGATGTGCTTATATGGATTAAGGATGACTTGATGTATGCAAGGGTCAAGGGTTTCTTTCCTTAGTGTAGGATCAAGTGGATATGATTGTCTACCTAGGACAAACTTGTGGTCTTCGGTGGATGAGATTCTTTGTTAATGCAAACCAACCTTTTGATCAAGGTGATGAGGTTGCAAAAGAAAAAAGGGGATTATCCTAAATAATTCTTAGTTTAAGGACACTCAAGGGTGGGGTTCAATTAAGATGTGGGTTTTTAGCAACTCAAAAAGGTATGCATTACCAAGTGAGGGGTGTGATCAAGGATGCTTTGGATGATGATTAGGATGATGCTAGGTTGATTAGGTTTGATTTGATTAATGCAAGATCATGTTAGGATGGGTGTGTGATGTGTTCTTAAAGATGACAACCTAAGGGAGGTCCTAAAATGCAAGCTAAGTGAGCTTAAGAAGAGGAGGGACTTGTGTTTGTTGTGGTAAATCGACTAGTCATATTGTTCAACTCCAACAAAAGCAAAGTTTAGACAATATTTGCCAATGAAACAAGCAACTTTGTTGTTGTAAATCACTTTTTCAAATTGTTCTCATTTATGGATTTCTTTCTTGAAGGAATCGACAATGTGTTGGTACCTGGTAGCCTCTCGGGTTGTGTTTTTCTGTTCTCTTTGCATAGGTGGTAATAGAGTTTTCACCTTCTTATGCTTCTTGGAATTGGTCATGTCCTATAAGTAGATTTGATCTTGGATGAATAGTTTGAGGTTTTTAGGACATATCTCATGAAAGACCAAATTTTTGCAAAAGGATGTTGTTTTGGTAATCTGGCAAAAGTTTGATCTTATTCTGATTTCTCAATAGATTTGTTCCATGGCAAGAACCAATTTCAACATAATCAAACTTGAAAATAACAAGCATGTGTCTAAAAACAATTTGACAAGGGACAAAGCAACCTTGAAGGATACAAGCATGTGACAAATTTGAATGTTGAATATTCCGTTTGTGTTTTGGATTTTGCAAATGTTGTTCAAACACTTCAAGCACACATCTACCTAAGGAATTGGCTTCAATGAAATATTATAGACCCATTGCTTGGTAGTCTGTTAGCTCACACAATAGTGTCACCCCCGAAAGGGTGCCTGTGTTTTTTCCTTTTTCCAAGTATTGTTGTCATGCTACAAAGATCTCTTTCGCAACACAATACCTTGGGACACATATGATGGGGATCTTGGGGGGAGATTATTTCCTCCCTCACACTATAATAAGTCACCATTTGGAGGGGAATAAGTTAGCTTCTATTCCTAGAGTTTTTAGTAAGTGTCTCTGTTCGATTGTATCCTCTATGTCTGGGAAAGCATGATTTAGGCATATAGCCCCATAGAGAGTCTTGACAAAAGTGGTCACGTAAATAGGATTAAGACCACGAGGCTAAACTTAAGTTAGATGAAAGCTGAGTATAAGCTCAGATGCCAACTGACTCCCAAGGCTTTGACCCCAAAGAGTAAATTTGATTAACATGAGTTAGAGTGGTGTGGCTTACATCTCATTCTCACGTGGGTCATTCCTGGGAGATTTTTTCCTCAACCGGTAGGCCCATCTAAAGGATTCATCGTAACCTGGATTGACAACAAAAAAGAGTCTAGATTTCTAATTTCCCCCAAGGGGAAAAGAGAATAATCTCCTATCCAATATCATTTTCTCCACAAACACGCAAGACACACCTTGTTCTTTCCAAAAGATTTATTTGTTCAACACTAAGTAAGTGTGTCTAAGTTTTTGATCTTCCCAAAAGGGAAGAGAGAATAATTCCCTAACACTCATTTAGGATTAACCAAAAAATTATAACTAATTAGTCCAGGATCCTAAAAAAAAATATTAATGCAAACACGATCATTTGGTTGATGTAGATCTAAGGCAACCTGCAAGACAAATGTGAGTAATTTTGAGTTTGTGTCTTTGACAAGCGGTGCTACAAACAATCAGTTAGTAGTCTCAGTTTAACCTCTAGCAAGTGTTAAAAACACAAGAAACACTTCACAATTGTTAGTACAAGATAAATCCAACTTAGATAGAGTACAGACACTGGTTCAGGGTGTAGATGTCAATTCTGGTTTTTTCTAAAAAGATAGAAAGCAAGAAATTCTCCAAAAAACACAGAAAAACCAGTAAAGGCTATACCAGTCGGAGATGCCAGTTTATAGATTGCAGACGCTGGTTTGTGAATCGTAGATGTTGGTTGATGAACGAGCATTTACACAAACACTGATGTACCTACAAACATAAATAGACAACAAATAAAGTCACTCTTCTCTTTTCTAGTCTTTAGTTAGATCAAATTTAGCCATTTAGAGAGTATTAACACAACTCGAAAGCTAGTTTTCTTTGAACTATTATCAAAATGTATTCTTCCTAATGAAAATTTGGCATAATCTCTGCTTGTAAAATGAATCTTTGCTAAAAAATAGAATGATAATATGCCAAAAACCAGTAGGAAAAATAGAAATCTTGATAAATCAAAAAGTTGTGTTTTGTCAACTCTCAAACTAGCCCTGTTAGGCAGAAACACCAGTACAGAGCAGAGACACTGGTTCAGCGTAGACACCAGATGGCAGTTCAATGAGAATCAACATTTGCGCAGATGTCTGCATAAAATGCAGATGCTAATTTATATTCTAGGCTAAATTTGTATAGAATTAAGATAAGAAGTGAGAAATTTTAGGGACATGGGTCCCACCGGGCATGCCAGAATGTGTATGAGGAATCCTTCAAACTATTGGGAGCAAGCTCAAACATGAAAATGTTAGTGGGTTAGCACATATATCATTTCAAAACCATGTAAGAGATCAAGAAAACAACAAAGAATACCAATTAACATCAGATAGAGCTTAAAATAAGTAAACAAATACACCTTATTCTTTTACTCATTTTGATTTTCTCTTTTAGGTTGATGTGGGTGTGCTCTCTCAAACACACAAAGTGCAGTGGATCCCAATGCAATGCAAGCTTGACAAACAAGAAGAAAGATTCAAGAGATAGTATGAAGAACTAGTCTCAAATCTTCTTCAAGATAATGATATTCTAAAGCTAGTCATAAAGATGATATGCATATGCTATATGTAAACTAAGATTCATTTACCAATTTAGAACCTAGCATGTGATTTCTATGTAATTTAAGCATAAAATAGAAGCATCTGAAAACATGAAATTAAAAACTATGAACTTCTAAATGCCAAATAGCATGATAACAATGCAAATTGAGAGATGATAATATGAGAGGAGACGACCTCTATTTATAGATTTTTTGGAGAGAGGAAGAGGCTTGTATGAAGTGGCACCTATGTGGCATCCACATAAGATCCACATAGGAGACACGTGGACCTGAAAAGATGGCCAATTTTGAGTCAAACTTGGCATTAATATTGAGTTGCTCAATATTTCAAAAGAGGAGACAAAGTTGTAAGAGGGAATTAAAGAGGAATGGGTGCCCATTTTGGAGAGGAATTCCCCATGTGGGTGAGCATTCCATTAGCCTTAAAAAGGTTAGGAATCACCCATTAAACATAGTTAGAGGATAGTTAGGTATGGAAGCATACTTAGGAAATGAGGTGATAGGAGTAGGGTAGGATTTAGGGTAGGATTAATAGGTTCCTAGCTAGGGTTTAGATTATAATCCAAATTGAATTTGAATAAATCATGCTTTAGAATAATTAGGAATATGGAGGATTTAATAAATATAAATTTATTAAAAGGGGATTTTGTGGAAGCAAATGTATTTAAATAAAATACATTAGAATAGTATTTAAACTATTCATAAATGAAACTATTTAATTGATTGAATTAAATAGTTAGAGGAACAAGAGGGAAAATAATATTAATAATAATATTAATATTTTTGGACGTCTACACAAATACATGCATTTAATATTGTAGAGAGCTTATTCAAAGAAGAACACCTTTATGATCACTATATTAAAGTGCTTCTTGCTTATAGAGAAAATTTTCCTACTCTTTGATTGGTTTTCATTCATAATTTGTTTAAGCTTTGATTTGACAAATTTTATTTAAAAGAGCTTTTAGGAGTGAAATGGTCAATTTATTTTCCAAATTTTTCTTCACTTTGTTTCGATTGTTTTGACTAACTTGTTGGAGGAGCTAGAGTGGGAATGATCACCACTAGGTGAGTTTAAAATAAGCACAAATCAATCAAAAATGTGCCTAGCCTTTGCTAGCTTCGAAAATGAGGTATATATCTTATCAAGCTTGCATTGATTAAATTGTGGCTTTTCATTTCAATCTAGCTAAAATAGAAAACTCTTATTTTGTCCAAATTGAACAAGCATTAGGCATATGCTCTTCACTTTTCAAAGTGAATAAAAAAGCCAAACGTGCAAATTCAATTTGGTAAGAAAAAGAGGGATAAAGAATTAACCAAACACTTCATTTTTAAGAACTCCCTTGTCAAGGGGTTGAAAAAGAAAAAACTTTCTTGAGGTGTTTTGAATAAGGAACAACAATAGGGATATGCTCTTCACTCTTTGAGTGAATCAAATTCGCAAACTTGTTGAACTGAATTCAATTTCTTGTTTCTATACATGCTAAATAGAATAAAGCTTTAGAGGGCCTACATCCCAAGAATTCATTTATGAAGGCGGTGAGAGGGAATGACCCAAAGTAGGAGATAATCACTTTTTCCATGATATCATCTAACCCACTATAAATAAATGCTCTTTACCTTAATCAGAAAGTGACTAAACCTTGTGCAAGTCATCCTCACTTCCTCGAGTAGTCCTTTGGGATTGCACAAAATCATACTTTCGTGCCTGTGGGAAGCCCGCAAGGGGGTAAAGGATCTTGGAAAGATTTAGAATAGAGGTGATTCAAAACATTATTAAAATAGAAAAACTACCTTTGTAGAGCCACTGGCTAAAGGAAAAATTGTTTGACTCTAAGGTAGATTGTTTGGAAGAAATTCTTGTGCATACCCGTAAAAATATTCGAGAACATACACTTTTAGTGTTGTTTTAGGGATATGGTAAAATTTTGATGTGTGTTTTGAGATTGTACTCTATTTTCATGCAAGATTATTTTTTGAAAAATCTGATCAAAGCCTTTAAAATTTTAAATCCAAAAAATAACAAAAAAAATTGACAATTTCAACTTTGGTCAGCAAAGAGCTACGTACCAACAATTAAAAACCATGTACAAACAATCTTGGACTGCTTACAAATTTGAAATGCCACTTGTAGTCATTCAAAAGTGGCATAAGCCACTAGAAAGTGTCACATGTCAACAATTTAAAACTACCTATCAACAGGCAAACACCGCCTGCTAACTGCAGAGTGCCGCGCAAAAGAATTCTAGTGACCGTGTATCAAAAATTAAAGGCCACCTACACATAGGCAAGAGCCGCCCAAAAACAAAGAAGGGAAAATAGTGGATATATACCAAGGGTTTAAAAACAATTAAACTCCATTTTTGGATACCTTTTTGGATGTTTTACCTCTGTGTATACTCAACTGGAACAAAATTTGCCATTATTGGAAATTTTGCAAAATCATCCACAGATTGATCACTTAAGTGAGATAAAAGCCTAGGCTCTTCATTTGATTTATGTTAATGCTATTTTTTACACAATGTAATTACATTAAGGCCACCCTATAATTAGACGGACCTTATCTAAGGCAAGAGTGTCCTTTTTCAGGTGATTCTTTTAGTTCTTTAAAGGAGTGGTTAATGATGGAGTGGTAGAGGCTAACACTTTAAAGGCCACTCCTTTCAATCTCACTCAAAATTTAGTTCAAGCCAATAATTTGAATCAAGAACCCAAGGTACCCTTTAACAACAACAACACTAATAACAACTTTGGGAATAATCAAGGGGCTTAAAAACCTAAACCTTTCTTTGCACCTAAACCCAAAAGGACATTCACTAATTTGGGTGAACCACTGGAAAATGCATCAAGGACACTTATTGAAAATAAACTTATTGACCTACCAAGGGCTCAACCATATGAACCTCAAATCAAGCCAAATTGGTGGAGTGAGAATAACCATTGTGAGTATCATTGAAATAGGGGACACAAGAATAATGATGGCATGGGTCTCAAACATGTGGTACAAGATCTCATAGACAATGGTGTGATAAAAGTGGAAGGCCCTCAAACTAATGAAGATCACATGGCCTTTCAGACTCCTTTCTATAAACATGAAAAAGAAGATTCTTCCAACTCAAACAATGGAGAAAACAATGTGAATAATGTAAGAGGCAATAATAATGTTTACTTAGCACACACCTATGATAATACTATCAATGCTATATCTAGCCAAGAGAGTACTATCAATGTTGTTGTGATCAAAGATCAACCTAAAGTGGAAACCTCTAATGCCATTGCAAGGAGGAAAGCCTCAAAGGTTACCCTACAAGGGGGTAATCCTATTATTATTGGCCCTAAAACACCAACTACTTTGGCTAAACAAACACCACCTACAACAAATCCTTATAGTTTGGTAGATTAATTACAAAAGACTCCAGCACAAATATCAATATTGGAGCTATTGAAATTATCTCCTAATCACAAGGAGATTTTGGAAAAAGCCTTGGTTGAGACCACCGTTCCTATAAACTTGGAGGAAGATAAATTTTAGAACATGGTAGGACATCTAATAGCCCCTCATTGTCTTTCATTTTTAGAGCAACATCATATGTCTATCACACATCCTCAAAACTTACCCTTGCATATAGAGGTATTAATCCAAAGACGTAGGGTCAAGAGAGTTCTCATAGATGGGGGAGCTAGTCTTAATATTTTCAATTTAAACCTTGTCAAGTCATTAGTGTTAACCGAGTCTTCCATTGATCCTAAAAAGAAAATCACCATTAAGGCTTATGATGAGGAGGAAAGATCTTCAAAGGGTATGATCATTCTACCAATTCAAGTGGGACCTATAAAAAATATACCATATGTTAGGTCCTTGATATGAGATTGACCTACAATATCTTACTAGGAAGGCCATGGATACACGAAATGCAAGTGGTACCTTCTACATATCACCAATGCATAAATTTTCCATACATAGGGAAGAGATCATGATTGGAGGAGATTCAAACCCTTTCCAATATTACAATGCTATAAAGCCAAGTCATGAATTGTATATTCCTCGTAAAAGGGAAGGAGTCATCCATGATATTACCATGGAAGAAGCCAAGGAGGAAAGTCCAAAACCAACAACAAATGTTACATCAACTTCTAACCCTATTCAAACTAACTCAACTACATCAACTAAAGGAAAAGAAAAGATGAGTTATGAGGGTTAAAATTCAAATGATAATTCAGTCCAGACTTCAACATTGATAATGGAAACTTCAAAACCCACTAAGGAGGAAAGAGAACAAACTAAGAAAGATCATTATGAAAAGATGAGTGATCTGATGAACCAATTTGAGAAACAATGCAAAATTCACTCAAAAGGGGTAGGGGAATATTTCATTTCCCTATTTGATTTACCTACATCTCCAAGGACACATGGGAATCCATGCAAAGATAATCAACCTCATAAATACAATTCTCATTTTGTGAGAGAATGTGATAAGAAAGAAATGGAAAAAGAAGATAATGAGGTATTACAATGGCTTTATAGAGAGGAGGATAATTCAGCTAACTTCAATGAAAGGGTGCAACATATCAACATCCAAACTGATCAATATGGAAAAGGATTTACTATCATGAATAAAATGGGGTATAAGGGAAGAGGACCCTTAGGAGTTCGACATAGAGGGTTGTTAGAACCTATTGAACTAGTTTGGAGAGAAAAAGAAGAGAAATCTGACATAGGTTTTCAACATAAAGGAGAAAGTTCAAGTCCCATGCATGATTTTCGTGCACATATTCATATGGTAGGTTCTGAAAATGAAGATGATTCTAGGGATTATGAGTGGGATTCCTTTTCTGAAGAATCTTGTCATGACATAGAGGTTGATACCATTCACACTTATGCAACTCCTCCTAAAGTTGAGAATCAAGAACATGAGACTCAAAGTTTGAATTCAACTCAAACATCAAGTGAACCTCAACACTTTAATGTAGAAAAAGAACCTCCTTACACTCAATGGGTAGATGAACCTTGGATACCTTCGTGGGTGGGAGATTCTAACCTAGTGTTTAATCCACATGCTTTCTTTCCCATAGAAATCTTAAAGGACTCTAATGAAGAGTATTTTGATCCTTCTTCCATGGACCATCTTGAAGAGGCACATGTCATAGACCTTGACGATACAATGTATGAACCATTAAAAAAGTCATGTCCTTAAATCCTTCAAATGAAAGCCCATCCAATGAATCATTGTCCTTAATGCACCCTGAACTTATTGATTGTGATCTTTCCAAGCCAAATGACTTACTCTACTTCCCAAATGACAATGAAATGGCCTTATACCTCAATGCAGTTGAACCCAATTCTTCCATCAATGAATTCACTCCAGACACAATGATAGGGGTAGGTGTTCAACCTCTTAATCCAAAAAATGAAAAGAAAATATACAAAAAAATGAGAAGGTCTAGTGGTGAAAACCACCATGTGGCAGTGCTAGACCAAAAAATAGTAAAAATAAAGGATGTTTCTGAAGGCGAAAACCCATTTATGGCACCTAAGGGAGAGAGGTTGGACACCTTACCAGCTCATGAAGATGAAAGGTCACCTATACTTATTGAACCCATAGAAAAGGTTAACATTGGAACAGAAGAGGATCATAAATTTATTCACTTGGATGCATCTTTGAGTCCCTTGAAGAGAAAAGAATTCAATGAATTATTTCAAGCAAAACAAATCAAATTTGCATGGTCATATGATGACATGCTCAGATTAGATCCAATTTTCATAATGCATCATTTAAATGTGAAACATGGAGTTAAGACCGTCAAGCAGAAGTTGAGAAAAATGCATCCACATGTAGCCCTTTTAGTCAAAGTAGAATTGGAAAAATTACTCAAGGAGGGATTTATAAGAGTAATTGCATATGCCAAATGGACCTATAACATTGTACCGGTTACCAGATATGATAAAACCATAAGAATTTTCATGGATTTTAGAGATTTAAACCTTTCTTGTCCAAAAGATGACTTTCCATTGCCTAGCATTGATGCTATAGTGGATCTCATTGCAGGTCATTCTATGTTTTCACTTATGGATGGATTTAGTGGGTATAATCAAATTCACATTACACCTAAGGATCAAGAGAAGACATCCTTTAAATTCCCATGGGGTACTTTTTGTTGGAATGTGATGCCCTTAGGTCTCAAAAATGTCAGAGCCACTTATCAAAGAGCAATGACTACCATTTTCCATGACATGATGCACACCTTTATGGAAGATTATGTGGATGACATTCTAGCTAAGTCACATACAAGAAAAGATCATTTATCCATACTTGAAAAGATTTTTAAAAGGCTAGAACAATTCAAAGTGAGACTCATCCCAAAGAAATGTTCTTTTGGGGTACAATCTGGAAAACTCCTGTTGGTTGTATTTCGTGTTTTTTCTTTTTTTCCCTGTTCCTTGCTCTCCTCTCTGAAAATTTTCAGGTTTTCATGCTTTTTCCTTGTTAAAATCCTGATAAACCCTGATAAAACCCTAAGGCATAATGTTAAACGATGCATTTTGAAACCCTTTGGCCATGTCTTCTTTTCCTTCGTTACCTTTTTTAAGTTACTTAAGGCATGTTCTTTTAAGACAGATCGCTTGATCGCGTTACCAAAACTGAATATCCCAAAACGTCTCCCGACTTTGCTTTTGCCTTGTGTCATGTAGTCTTGATAAGAAACAGAATATTCCATCTATGACTCGAGACTTAGCAATTTCCTTGTAGTCGGGTTGTCGCTTAATATCATGTTATAAAGCTTTGAAAGAAATGGGACCCGCTTCAGTCGGGTG
>MU225580.1:6325-58967 GCA_018584345.1 Thuja plicata | reverse complement strand
TTGTTGAAAACATACTTGATGAATCCACCTATCTTGATGTCACCAATTCAAGGAAAACCTTTTTTACTCTATATTTCAGCAATGGAAAAATCTTTAGGAGTCTTATTGGCACAAGAAGATGATGAAGTAAAAGAAAGAGCTATCTACTACTTGAGTATAACATTGATCAAATATGAATTAAACTATAGCTTCATGGAAAGGGCTTGCATAGCAGTGGTATTTGCCTCTCAAAAGTTAAGGAATTATATATTAATGCATAAGGTGAAGCTCATATCCAAAATTGATCCCCTAAAATACTTACTTATCAAAACAACTTTAACTAGAAGGATGGAAAAGTGGGTAATGGTGCTTAGTGAATTCGACATTGAATATGTTGATAGGAAAGCAATCAAAGATCAAGTTATTTCTGATCAATTTTCTGAATATCCTCAAGAATCTACACATCCTATTCAAGTGAAGTTTCTGGATTCCAAAATTGTTAATGTGGAAGCTAAGAAATGGACTTTATACTTTGATGGATCTTACACACAAAATGGTAGTGGAGCAGGCATTATTTTGATTACACCACAAGGTTACACAATCCCAAAATCCTAAAGTTATTATTCCCTTGCACCAATAACATAGCAGAGTATGAAGCTTTGGTCATAGGTATCGAGATGGCCTTGGAATGGAATGTCATATAATTACAAGTCTATGGGGACTCTCAATTAGTCATCAATCAAGTTAATGATGAATATAATACCAACGATAAAAAATTTCTGCCTTACAAAAGATTGGTGGATGATTGGAAAAAGTACTTTGCATTGATTACTTTTGAACAAATTCCAAGAGATAAGAATAGAGCAGTGGATGCAATGGCTACTTTGGCATCTTTACTTCAAATGCCTGATCAAAATGAAAAGTATGAGTTCTTGGTGGAAGAATTGGTTAAACCAGCATTTGACCTACCTTATACCCAAATTATTTCCCTTTTAAATGAACATGACTCACCATGGTATGGACCCATCTATGCCTACCTAAAAGACCAAACCTTACCTATAGACCAAAGACGTGCTCAAAAGAAAAATTTCATAAGACAAGTGGCTCGTTATACCATCCTTTCTGACACATTATATCACAAAGGTCTTGATGGAATGCTCCTTAGATGTCTAGAGGAAGATGAATCAAAATTAGCTTTAAAGGATGTCCAAAAGGGGATTTGTGGGTCACATTCGAGTGGTTTAAACCTAGCTAAGAAAATCCTATGCATGGGGTAGTTTTGGAAAACCTTAGAAAGAGATGCTTGTCAATTTGTCAAAGTTTGTGCAAAATGTCAATACCATGGAGACATGATCCATGCACCGGCACAAGAGTTACACTTATTTCACACCATGGCCATTCTATCAATGGGGCTTTGATTTGATTGGCATTATTTATCCACCTTCTTCAATTTGACACAAGTATATTCTCACAGCAATAGAGTACTTCACTAAATGGGTTGAGGCTGTCCCTTTAACAACTGCAATGGGGAAGAAAATTTCCATGTTTATCCTAAATCATATCATTTGTAGATATGGAATTCCTCACACCATCATCATGGATAATGGAAAATGGTATAAGAATAAATATGTTGATGAACTTTGTGACACATTCCATATTACACATCACTCTTCATCCATTTACTATCCCCAAGGTAATGGACAAGCGGAGGCTACCAATAAGAACATCCTTAAAATCCTTAAGAGGTCCATTTACAAGTTAGAAAAATATTGGCATCTTCAAATCAATCTAGAATTATGGGCCTATAGGACTAGTATTCGCACCCCAACAGGAGCAACAACTTTTTCATTGGTTTATGGGGCCGAAGGTGTTCTACCTTTAGAATTTGAAATACCATCCCTAAGAGTATCATTGTATGGATTAATCACAGATGAGGATTATAGAGTTGCCCAAATTAAATAATTGGAGATGTTTGAGGAACACCAAACTCAAGCCTATAATCATTTGAAAGTGTATCAGAATCGAATTTCAAGGAACTATAACAAGCATATTAAACCAGGAACCTTTCAAGTGGGAGATCTAGTATTAAGAGAAAATCCAAAAAATCAGGTTGATAGAGAAAATAAAGGAAAGTGGGAAGAAAATTTTCTTGGACCTTTTGTCATTGTTTCTTCTTTTGGAATGGGGACCTACAAATTGGACAATTGTGATGGAGATAAATTGCAAGAACCTATCAATAGCATTCATCTTAAGAGGTTTCACACCTGATTTAGAAGAAAGTGTATCATACAAAAGAGTATAAGTTGAGAGTATCAGATGAGTTAGCATCACCTTTGTACATGGGAAAAGTCAAAAATACCAAAAAATAAGAAAAGATCAAAATACAAAAAAAATCAGAAAGTTTAAAAACCAAAAACATTCAAAAAGAGAAAAATCAAAATAATTGAAAAAAGATAAAAAAAAAAATTGCCTTGGTGAAAACCTAGCAATAGGCGCCTTGGTAGAAAAAAAAGAAAAGAGAGCAATAATCCCAAAAGGTGAAAACCTGGAAACATGCACCTTTTGTCCCTTAGGTCTTTCCTAGTCACATATGTACATATTGTGTTTCATCATCTCATTTGTCAATATCCTCATTGCATCCATCATTTGTGCATAGTCCTAATAAATTCTTAGAGCTACATTTTGTCACATTCTAGGTTCAGTTGCCCTAAGTTTCACATTGATCACATTTATCACTTGGGGGCACACATCATGGATTTTTAGTACCAAACGAATTCAATAGTGCAACATCTTGGTCACACATTAGAAGCATATTTTCAGATTTAGAGGAGAAATATTTTGGAACCTTTGATAGATATCATTGTTCGACCGTAAACAATTTGATCGCATACCATGATCCTTGAGTTTCATTGACTTATATTATCAGGATTAAAAATTGACAAACCCTAAATGATAAGACTATCTGGAATTCTTATTTGAAAATCTTGATACATTTCACAAACACTTGGAAATTTTTGATGAGTTTTTCATTGACCTATTTTGAGTCATGTTCTTTTTAGCTAATAGATGATGTTTTGACTAGATTGGCAATGATGGAGACATGATGTTTTCTTACGCTTCTATGTGACTGTCTTGAGGAAAACTTTTAACTTGTGTGAATTAGTCTAACGAAATGGTCATCAAAGTACCATAGAGGACATTCATATAGGAAGGAGGGTTAACCTTTGCTTGTTCATGCAAAAGGATACCTTGGCTATTTAGATTTTCAATATCTTAATACAAACATCCACTTGCAACATTGAATCTGATCAAACCGGTATTCATACTCCCATAGTTGGTCATTCAACTAGTGAGGGTTGTACTTGGTTCAGAGAAGGGGTTACCAAATGAGATGAAAGTCATATTCATATTCTTATGGTCACAGTGGCACCAGTAAAGATTGTATCGACTCCTAGTTCCACAACGCTCAATGATGAAAGTATATCTTTGTTTGCATTTCTTTCGCAAACCTTAAGGACAATTAGTTGCATTGAATCTTCATGTTAGATTAATTGCATTTCAAGATAGAGTAAAATTTCTTGTATTTATAGCATTTTTCCAAGTTCAAGGGGGGAAATTAATGTTGACAACACTTCACCAATTTATTGGTTTCAAATCATCAATATGAGATTGTCTTTTGCATTCATAAGCATTACTCATTATTCATTATATATCCATATCAAGTGAAAAGAAAAGAAAAGAAACATTAATCATTAGTAATTTATCCAAATCATTTATAATTGTATCATAAATTAAATTGCATACATCAAAAACCAAAAAAAGATAGTTGCATTCATTTATCATTCCACTAAGTATTGCATCCATATCATTGCATTGCATAATGCATACATCATGATTAAATCAGAAAATCTTATAGAATTAAGTTGCATTAACATCATTTGCATCCATTTATCTATGTCCTAATATAAGACATTGCATCCATAGCATAATAGAAATAAATGCATCATAGAAGCATGTAGATATGCATAAAAGAAATCTCATAACAACATCATCAAAAGGGGAATCAAAGATCATCATAGATAAATGTCCACCATCAATGTCTATAACATAAATCTGTACATCAAAGGTACATCAATAAATGATTCATATAATCAAAGTCCTGATCAACAATTAAATGAGACATCAATACAATATCCAGATATCATAGATCCCAATCTGTCTCATGACCCAACAGGGGTACCTGATCCATCTCCAGCAATACTAGTACTTGAACCCTCTGCACCATCAGGATCCCTGTCACCTGATCTATCATTCTAAGTCAATCAAACACATTAAATCTATCCTTGCTCTATTTTGAGCACATCAACCTATTGTTGCTAACCTCTAGATCGTGAGAAGGGATCAATTCGGCATCATTTTAAACAATTTTATTGGCATATCAAACATTCATCAATATGATTTTTCTAATATCCTAAACACTAAGTGACATTATGGACTTACATTTTCTAGCTTGGAATTCAATTGAGTTATCTAGATGATCGATCAAAGGCAATTCCTCTATTTTAGCCTCAGTTTTCAAAATTATGGTAGGTGGCACTTTAATAAGTGTACGCAACTTTTAAGCCACACAACATTTAATACCTTACACGTGACACATTACACATCGAACATGACACTTTGCTTAACAGGGGCCTTTTAAATTCCTACGAGACTTTTTAAGTATCGTAGGTCGCCTTAAATTTATAGGGTTTTCTAGGCGGTGTTTAGTTAATTAAGTTGTACATTTTTCCCTAACTCTTAGGCGGCTGTGGATTGCTCCTACAAGACTCTTAAATGTCCTGAAGGTGGCTTTTACCTAGTGTAGGTGGATTTTTAACTATCCTACATGGCATTTCACAATTCTCTATCTAGAAAGCATTAAAAACATGTAATAAATGCTATTTAATGAGAAATAAATGCACAAGAAAGGTTTGAACCACTCACCAGAGGCCCGTAGTCAAGAGGTCTCAGATTTCAGCATGCTTGTGCAAACCGATGCTCTTGAATAGGGACCACCATTATTGTTAATCATCAGAGGATCAGAGTAAAATATCAAAAGTGAAAAGTGAAAATGAATAGTAAATTTGGGTTTTTCAACCTATTTAAGCTATTTTACCCTAATTTTGTGAGATTTTTTATGGTGTTATTTAAGCTATTTAAGCTACTTAAGATTTTACCAAAAATCATGGTGTTATGAGTCTATTTGTTATATGTGTACTTGAAGTAATTTACATGTTTTAACTTGCTTTTCATTTATAGTTCTCATTCAGTAAAGCATGGAGGAGTGAGACAGTTTTACAGTATAAAAGTTTTAGTGAACTGATTCACCCCTCCCCTCTCAATTCATAATCTTGTATAACATTTCCAACAATTTGTATCAAAGCTTTGACTCTTGAGTTAATGGTTTGACCACCTAAGAGTAAAAGATCCTAGTCATGGAAAGTTATAGGCAAGCTAAGAGGATTGATAGTCTTGAGTATGAGCTAGAAAGTTCACAAGAATTGATTACCAAGTTAAGAAGGAAATTGGAGAAGTCATTGAAAATGAGAAGAAAACTAAATGATGAAATAAAGATTACTCAAGAATAGGTTGACACACTTGAAACAACTTCAGAAGGTAGTCTGAATGATGAAAATTAGGTAGCCATCAGAGAACTTTTGGAAAAGAATGACTCACTTACCAAACAGCTAGATTTAATGAAGAAAGATCTTGAATCAAACAACATGAGGGTGACTGAGTTGATAGAAGGTAAAATAAGTGTTGAAGATAGAAAAATGATGATTGAAAATGACAAAAGATAGGTTGAAGCATGGTTAGTAGAAAAAGACAATGAGATCATAAGAATGACACAGCAACATCATAACATGACTGATCAACTTGTGAATGCCAATATAGAGATTGCTAGAAAGGAATTTGAAAATCAATCATTGAAATCAGAAATAGAAAGATTGAACATTGAACTGACAAATGAAAATAACATCAATGAAGTACTTAAGAAAAAGGAAGAAGCCTCTCAAGCTTTGGACAAACAACTCAAAATTCAAAAGCAACCAAGTGACAAAATAGGTATTGGATTCAATGGAACTAACACTACCGACCAAGGAGAATCATCTAATTCATCAAAAAATGAAAGTACTAAAGCACCACCAAGAAAAAGGAAGAAACCTCATTGCAACTATTGTGGAAACCCCGGTCACACAACAAATGTTTGTAGGAGCAGAGAAGGTAATGTACCTACTAAACCTAAATTTGATGGATATTGTTTTAGATGCAATAAGAGTGGTCATAAAGCTTTTGAGTGTAGATAAAGGATCCCTAACAAGTCAAGGAAAGATAAATTTGATGGTTACTGCAACACTTACAACAAGTATGGACACAAAGCTGAAGAATGCAGATCAAAAATAAGGAATACCAAGTGGACATCAAACCAAGAAAGGTCACAATCCAACCAATCAAAAGCATCAGTACCATGGGACAACAATACCAACATATCCTGTGCATCATGTGGAAGGTATGGACACATTGCTACAAATTGCTTATTAATGTTTGCAAGGAACAACAGGAAATCATGGAGGAGTTCTGGTATGGCATGTTTTCACTATCACAAAATAGGACACCTAGCTAAAGATTGCAGGTAGCGAGTCAATATATCAAACAACAAAAGAAAGTAATGACAAGAAGACACCTACTATTGATGAGATAAGGGAACAAATGAACAAAACTTGGAAAAGAAAAGAGCAAGATGATGGAACCTCACTCAGAAATATTGAAAACACCTCATCTACCGAGATGAGTGCACCGAGCTACACTTAGTCGGTAAAAGGTATGTAGGAAATACTCACTAAATTCAAATATTTAATCGGTTCCTAAATTAAGAGAGCAGAGATCCATATTAGCATGCTTAGATGCATTTGGATATTCTACAAAAGTTTTTTTTGTGATTTACATGCAAGTGAAAGTAATTGGTTAGTCGGTGAAATTTGAATTTCATGAAGTCGGTGAATGCATCTATGACAACCTAACTTATTCATTGGAAAACCTAATTGAGAAAAAGCTATAAATATGAAGTTTTGCAAGTCACTTCGTACCTTATGCATTCGAGTTATCAAGAGCGAGTTGCAGAGTGATCGAGTCTTCGTGCATTCAAGTGATCTCTGAGGTAAATTCTAAAATGAGCTAAATCATCTACAGTTGTATTCATCATTGTTTTCTTTCAACCGAGTTAAGCTTTCAAAGAGAAAAGGATTATTTCCATCCCTATTCCTGATCTAATGGCACCAAAGAAGCAAGTACCAATCATGGCAAGGAATGTTGATCCCATAAACCCTAAACACAAGATGCAACCCACCAAAGCTACAAAAATTGATATGATGGAAGCATTGTCTTCCATTCCACCTAGGTTTATATTGGTAGGTGATGTTCAATCCTTCATCCACTGCAAAATTGAAGATATTTGTGTTAATGAGCTGGACACTTTGTTCAGTAAACTGTGTGACAATGGAAAGTTGAGAGATGGGCACACACATCTGGAAAGCAAGGGTTTGGTGCATACCCTTCATCTTTTGAGAGTCTTCAAACCTGAATGGATTAGATTTTTTCTTATTCAAGTACACATTCAGTTTATGTGGCTAGAGAAACCAGTAAAAATCACCAAGGATGTACTACACATCATTACTAGCCTACCAATCGGAGACAGACCAAAGGAAATCAAGCAGATTGATAGAGAAATGTTGAGTGAGCTAACTAAAGCTCAATAGGATGGTAGAGTGATGAGAATTTCGATGATAGAAGATGCAAAACTTAACTTTGCATGTAACATCATTGCCTATCGAGTCTTCCAATCATCTAGGGTAGACAGTGTACCCTGTGGAGTAGTTGACCTGGCTTACAAGATTGTGAATAAATGAATGAAATTATATGTTTGTGAGATTTTTTTGAGGCAAATTGAAGACAACACGAACACAATCAGGAAACACAAGACAAACACTTTTAAGTTTGGTCCACTATTGGTATGTATATTTTTCTATTTTTAGAACTTTTTCCCATCAGTCGGTGAAGTAACATGGAGCATAGATAGGCCAATCATTTATCAAATTAATGAATATATTTTAGGATTGGGAAACAATTTTAATTTGATCATGAATGATTACTTTGTAAAGTTTCAAGCAAAGATGCATAAAAGATTCAGGATTCCACCCCAGCTAGTGGAAAGATATCATGATAATATTTGTTTTGAAGTAGATACCGACATGCGTAACATTAAGGCTGTTGAGCCAAGGACTCTTTGGCTTCAACCAATGGGATATGAAGTTGATATTGACATAGCTGCATAGAAAATTGAGACATTGTTGAAAGAACCCATTGACAAGAAAACTGATAGATATGAAACCTATGAAGAAGTTAAAGAAAAGATAAAGCATGGTATAGTGATACCTAAGGCCATAAGGAAAACAAAGAAAATGATTGGGGAATTGTCACAGAAACTAGAAGTTGGAGAGGATGAAGAAGAAATAAAGGCATCACCTTCAATTGAGAAGAAGAGGAAATAAAAAAAAGCTAATCCCTCACCAAGTGGTAGGAGCACAAGGGCCTCGATAAGGGAAAAAGAAAAGGAACAAATAGAGACACCCAAACCTAGAGGGAAAACATATATGAGGAGTAAGAAAAATGTTGTAAATCCAAGAAGGAAATTGAAGCTGCAAGTTGAAAGTGAAACAGAAACAGAGGAGACTGAGGCACCCAAAGTACCACAAAAGACATTGAAACCAAATCTTGATGAATCCATTGATTCATTAATGAAACATGGAGATTTTTTTGGAGTAAAACAATTGAGATATGAACAGTTGAGTGTAAATGATCAGGTAAGAATTGAACATGTTATTTTCACACTGAATAAATTTAGAATAAAACCAATGGAAGTTTCAAGCCATCTTCCTGATGAGTTATACAATAAGGTAGATGGAAGGTGGAAATATGCATTGACTGCTGAAAAACAAATAAGAGAAAGATCATTAGTTGTGACAATGCCTAAATTATCAACGCAAGAAATTGATGAATCTCTATAGAACTATTCAAGGAGATTTCTTGTGAATAATAGAGCACTAAGAATAATGATCGGTAAGCTTTTAGAAGTTGAGAAAGAAACATATGAAATGTGGAGAAAAATATTCAAGCTAGATGTCACCAAGTCTCAAGAAGAAAAGCCAACCAAGGGCACTACTGAAGGACAATCATCTAAAGGCATTAAAGGTCAAACGGATCCTATTGACCTAACCAAACATACCGGTGGAATAAATGTTGAAGATGCATTAGAAGAAGAGGATCCTACACAAGATGCAACAAAGGAAGAAAATGCTCTGGATACAACAGATCAAAATACCAAGTGCATGGACGTAGATGACACTCCAACAACCAAAGGATCAGATCCTATAATACAAAAAATTCATGCTTATTCTAAGATAAGTACAGAGACCACCAAGGAAGGAAATGAACAAAGTAAAGGAAATTAATCGATTCCCCCAACCAACACTAAAGGAGAGAAGCAACAAGACTCCAAAGAAGAGACAGAGAAAAAGAAAGAGTCAAAGAAAGAGAAGGAAAATGAGAAAGGGAAGGAGAATAAAGATACACAAGAAGAGAAGAGAGAAAAAGAAAAGCCAGAAGGCAGTCATGAGTCAGAGGAAAAATATGAGAGCACAAAAGACACAAACAAGTCTCCCACCGATGCACTAAAGGCATCTATCTCACCATCAAGCAGCAAGAATAAGAAGAAAAAGAAGGAGGAAATTGACTTAACAGAAGAAATCATTTTGCCCCCTCCTGATTTTACAAACATGAATGCTGAGCAATTCGCATCATATGGGAAACTATTGAAGAGAAAGGCAGAAAAGCTAATTGATGAAATGAGGAAGCAAGATGACATTCTTGAAGATGTCAAAGACATCTTTCAATCACTACTACCTGATGCTGCAATAAATGACAAAGATAGTTTGATTCAGCAAGTAGGAAAACATTCTCAACAGATAAAGGTACCAAACATGGATACCACCAAATCCTTTTTGAAAATTCATGAGCCAAAGTTAAAAAAGAGAATAATGGAGAAAATAATGAAACACATAGCAGAAGACAAGGTAACTCTTTCCAAACTATGTACAGCTATAGAGAAGACTCTAATTACAATTCTTTCATTATTGCAAAAGCTTTGTCAAATTTCAAAATTTACTAAGGACGTAAGGAATAAAGAATAGTCGGTAGAAACTGAGTTAACCAAACACCTAAAAGATGTATCTATTGAACCTGGTTCAATCCAAGTATATTATTAGAAGATCAAGCATCTCATGGGACACCAACATGTACTCAAGCAAGAGGAACATAAAATCTGGATAGAGTTGTTGGAATTCCAAGCCATTTTGATTCCACATATTGAGGCTATGAAAAAACATTTGAAGAAAGGCAAGGACTTAGTCACTATGCCAGAGATGAGTTCACTTGACACAATCATAGGTCTAGTAGTAGACATAAATGTGCATATTATAGTTATGCAGACAATGAAGGAGACATGGGAGTCAGCATTGTTTGATCTCCAAAATAAATATAAGTACATTTTTGACAAGTAATTGTTATTTTGGCACTTTTGTCAAAAAAGGGGGATAATAATATGTAATATTTCAAAGGATGATAATGTATGGAATACAATTTTTAAAGTGTATATAGAACATAGGGACTATCAACCAAGGGGGAGTTATAATTTTTAAGTTTTGATTGATGACTTTGAAGTTTTTGTCAAAATGTCAAACTAATGACAAAGGGGGAGATTGTTACCCTATTCACTTTTTTTTCATAAGTTTTGTAAAAGTCATAAGTAGCCAAGTCTATTCGGTAAAATAAATGGATAGTACTACTGAGTAGGAGAAGTTAGTCAGTAATGTAAAGCGAAGGGAGGAGGAGTCGGTAAAGAAAGTAGAATCAAGCACCGAGCAAAAATAGTCACCGAGTGGAAATGCTATTCGGTCACAGTTACCGAGTATCAAGTTTGAAAACTCTTACCAAGTAGCGAGAGTAGTTAGTTACCAAGAAATTGAAGTATTTACTTACCAAATAATGCAGGCAAGGCAACAGAGCAAGCAAACTGAGTCAAATCTTGATAAAAATGCACTTAATGAATTGACAGATGATGTCAGAAGAATCTATGATCACTAAAGTTAGTTGGTTACAGAATCTACAAACCAGAATAATCAAGAACAAGATGCAAGGTAGAGATTAAGCAGAAAAATAGATGTTGTGAGTTCCAAGAAGGGAACAATTTCCAAGGTAACAGTCAGGCGATTTACTGAGTGGCAAAAAATCATAAGGATGATCGAACGACTGAGATTGACCTAAGGAAAACCTAATCAAGGAGATTAAGAGGCGAAAACAAAGGATAATTAAGAAGTGAAGAACCCTTATGAGAATACATAGAGAGTAGAAAAATAAAAACAAAAAAGGAATGAATGTTGTTACTATTATTAGGGGATAGTAGATTATTTGAGGCAACACCGAGTACAGAATTTGCAGAAGAGAGGTTTGATGATCACATCACCAAGTAGATTCAGAGGTAAAGAATTTAGAGCATAAAGAGTCTGATCAAGCATAATAGATTGATGCATCATTTTAGACAAGTTAAAAGCATTGTTGAATACATTGTTTTTGTTATTTTGAAAATCCCATCACTAGGTAGATCCTTATAGATCTTATTTTGTAAAGCCTCTAACAAGGTACAATTCTTAGAGAATAATTTGTGAAATCCTTTAACAAGGAAGACTACATAAGTCTTTATTCTCTTAATAGAGTAAGCTATCAGAAGTAGCTAAACATTGTATCTCTAACTGAGCAATCTTTTTACTGGAGTAGTGAAGAATTGTGGGTGTCATCCCCATCGCAGTTTTTTCCACTAACCAAGGATTTCTGTGTGACCAAAAATCATGGTGTTATGAGTCTATTTGTTATATGTGTACTTGAAGTAATTTACATGTTTTAAATTGCTTTTCATTTATAGTTCTCAATCGGTAAAGCATGCAGAAGTGAGATAGTTTTATAGTATAAAAGTTTTAGTGAACTGATTCACCCCTCCCCTCTCAGTTCATAATCTTGTATAACATTTCCAACAATTGGTATCTAAGCTTTGACTCTTGAGTTAATGGTTTTACCACTTAAGATTAAAAGACCCTAGTCATGGAAATTTATAGGCAACCTAAGAGGATTGACAGTCTTGAGTATGAGATAGAAAGTGTACAAGACTTGATTACCGAGTTGAGAAGGAAATTGGAGAAGTCACTGAAAATGAGAAGAACACTATATGATGAACTAAAGATTACTCAAGAACAGGTTGACACACTTGAAACAACTTCAGAAGGTAGTTTGAATGATGAAAATGAGACATCCATCAAAGAACTAATGGAAAAGAATGACTCACTTACCGAACAACTAGAATTAATGAAGAAACATCTTGAATCAAACAGCATGAGGATGACTAAGTTGATAGAAGGTAAAAGAAGTGCTGAAGATGGAAAAAGGATGATTGAAAATGACAAAAGATAGGTTGAAGCACAGTTAGTAGAAAAAGACAATGAGATCATAAGAATGACACAACAACATCATAACATGACTGATCAACTTGTGAATGCCAATATAGAGATTGCTAGAAAGGAATTTGAAAATCAAACATTGAAATCAGAAATAGAAAGATTGAACAGAGAACTGACAAATGAAAATAACATCAATGAAGTACTTAAGAAAAAGGAAGAAGCCTCTCAAGATTTGGACAAACAACTCAAAAGTAAAAGCAACTGAGTGACAAAATAGGTATTCGATTCAATGGAACTAACACTACCAACCAAGGAGAATCATCTAATTCATCAAAATATGAAAGTACTGAAGCACCACCAAGACAAAGGAAGAAAACTGATTGCAACTATTGTGGAAATCTTGGTCACATAGAAAATGTTTGTAGGAGCATAGAAGGTAATGTACCTAGTAAACCTAAATTTGATGGATATTGTTTTAAATGCAATAAGCATGGTCATAAAGCTTTTGAGTGTAGATCAAGGATCCCTAACAAGTCAAGGAAAGATAAATTTGATGGTTATTGCAACACTTGCAACAAGTATGGACACAAAGCTAAAGAATGCAGATCAAAAACAAGGAATAACAAGTGGACATCAAACCAAGAAAGATCACAATCGAACCGAATAGAAGCATCAATACCATGGGACTGCAATACCAACATCTCATGTGTATCATGTGGAAGGTATGGACACATTTCTGCAAATTTCTTATTAATGTTTGGAAGGAACAACAGGAAATCATGGAGGAGTTCTGGTATGGCATGTTTTCACTATCACAAAATAGGACACCTAGCTAAAGATTGTAGGTACCAAGTCAATATATCAAAAAAGAAAGAAAGTAATGATAAGAAGACACCTGTTGTTGATGAGATAAGGGAACAAATGAACAAAAATTGGAAAAGAAAATAGCAAGATGATGGAACCTCACTTGGAAATATTGAAAACACCTCATCTACCGAGATGAGTGCACCGAGCTGCACTTAGTCAATAAAAGATATGTATGAGTTGCTCACTGAATTCAAATCCTTAATTAGTTCCTAAATTAAGAGAGCAAAGATCCATATTAGCATGCTTAGATGCATTTGGATATTCTACAAAAAAAAATTTTGTGATTTACATGCAAGTCAGACTATTTGGTTAGTCGGTGAAATTTTAATTTCATGAAGTCGGTTAATGCATTTACGATAACCTAACTTATTCATTGGAAACCCTAATTGAGAAAAAGCTATAAATATTAAGTTTTTCAAGTCACTATGCACCTTACGCATTTGAGTTATCAAGAGTGAGTTGTAGAGTGATTGAGTCTTCTTGCATTCAAGTGATCTCTGAGGTAAATTATGAAATGAGCTAAATCATCTACAGTTGTATTCATCATTGTTTGCTTTAAAATAAGTTATGATTTCAAAGAGAAAAGGATTATTTCCATCCCTATTCTTGATCTAATGGCACCAAAGAAGCAAGTACCATTCGTGGCAAAGAATGTTGATCCTAGAAACCCTAAACACAAGATGTCACCCACCAAAGCTACAGAAATTGATATGACGGGAGCATTGTCTTCCATTCCACCTAGGGTTATATTGGTAGATGATGTTCAATCCTTAATCCACTACAAAATTGAAGATATTTGTGTTAATGAGTTGGACACTTCGTTCAATAAACTATGTGAAAATGTTAAGTTGAGAGATGGGCACACACATCTGGAAAGAAATGGTTTGGTGCATACCCTTCATCTTCTGAGAGTCTTCAAACCTAAATGGATCAGATTTGTGCTTAGTTGAGTACACGATCAGTTTATGTGGATAGAGAAACCAGTAAAGATAACCAAGGATGTCCTACACATCATTACTGGCCTACCAATCAGAGACAAACCAAAGGCAATCAAGCAGATCTATAGAGAAACATTGAGTGAGCTAACCAAAGCTCAATGGGATGGTAGAGCGATGAGAATTTTGACGATAGAACATGCAGAACTTAACTTTGCATGTAACATCATTGCCTATCAAGTCTTCCAATAATCTAGGGTAGACAGTGTACTCTATGGAGCAGTTGACCTGGCTTACAAATTGTGAAGAAAGGAATGAAATTAGATGTTTGTGAGATTTTGTTGAGGCAAATTGAAGACAACATGAATACAATTAGGAAATCCAAGACAAACACTTTGAAGTTTGGTCCACTATTGGTATGTATATTTTTCTATTTTGAGAACTTTTTCCTATCAGTCGGTGAAGTAACATGGAGCACAGATAGGCCAATAATTTATCAAATCAATGAATATATTTTAGGATTGGGAAACAATTTTAATTTGATCATGAATGATTACTTTGTAAAGTTTCAAGCAAAGATGCATAAAAGATTCAGGATTCCACCCCAGCTAGTGGAAAGATATAATGATAATATTTGTTTTGAAGTAGATACCGACATGTGTATCATTAAGGTTGTTGAGCCAAGGACTATTTGGCTTCAACCAATGGGATATTAAGTTGATATTGACATAGCTACACAACAAATTGAGACATTGTTGAAAGACCCCATTGACAAGAAAGCTGACAGATATGGAACCTATGAAGAAGTTAAAGAAAAGATCAAGCATGATATAGTGATACCTAAGGCCATAAGGAAAACAAAGAAAATGATTGGGGAATTGTCACAGAAACTTGAAGTTGGAGAGGATGAAGAAGAAACAGAAGCATCACCTTCAATTGAGAAGAAGAGGAAACAACTAGAAGCTAATCCCTCACCAAGTGGCAAGAGCACAAGGGCCTCGATAAGGGAAAAAGAAAAGGAAAAAATCAAGACACCCAAACCTAGAGGGAAAACATATATGAGGAGTATGAAAATTGTTGTAAAGCCAAGAAGAAAATTGAAGCTAAAATTTGAAAGTGAAATAGAAACAGAGGAGACTAAGGCACCCAAAGTACCACAAAAGACATCAAAACCAACTCTTGATGAATCCATTGATTCATTAATGAAACATGGAGGTTTTTCTGGAGTAAAACAATTAAGATATGAATAGTTGAGTGTAAATGAGTAGGTAAGAATTGAAGATGTTGTTATTTTCACACTGAATAAATTTAGAATAACACCAATGGAAGTTTCAAGCCATCTTCTTGATGAGTTATACAATAAGGTAGATGGAAGGTGGAAATATGCATTGACTGCTGAAAAAAAAATAAGAGAAAGATCATTAGTTGTGACAATGCCTGAATTATCAGTGCAAGAAATTGATGAATCTCTACAAAACTATTCAAGGAGATTTATTGTGAAAAACAGAGCACTAAGAATAATGATCGGTAATATTTTAGAAGTTGAGAAAGAAATAGATGAAATGTGGAGAAAAATATTCAAGCTAGATGTCACCAAGTCTCAAGAAGACAAGCCAAACAAGGGCACTACTGAAGGACAATCATCTAAAGGTAGTAAAGGTCAAACTGATCCCATTGACCTAACCAAAGATACCGGTGGAATAAATGTTGAAGATGCATCAGAAGAAGAGGATCCTACACAAGATGCAACAAAGGAAGAAAATGCTATGGATACAAAAGATCAAAATACTGAGTGCATGGACATAGATGACACTCCAACAACCAAAGAATAAGATCCTGTAATACATCAAATTCATGCTTATTCTAAGAAAAGTACAGAGACCACTGAGGAAGGAAATGAACAAAGTAAAGGAAATGAATCAGTTTCCCCAACCGACACTGAAGGAGAGAAGCAACAAGACTCCAAAGAAGTGATAGAGAAAAAGAAAGAGTTAGAGAAAGACATGGAAAATCAGAAAGGGAAGGAGAATAAAGATACACAAGAAGAGAAGAGAGAAAAAGAAAAGCCAGAAGGCACTCATGAGTCGGAGGAGAAATCTGAGAGCATAGAAGACATAAACAAGTCTCCCACCGATGCACTTAAGGAATCTATCTCACCATCAAGAAACAAGAATAAGAAGAAAAAGAAGAAGGAGGAAATTGACTTAACAGAAGAAATCATTTTTCCCCCTCCTGATTTTGCAAACATGAATGCTGAGCAATTAGCATCATATGGGAAACTATTGAAGAGAAAGGCAGCCCAACAAAAGATGATTGATGAAATGTGGAAGCAAGATGACATTCTTGAAGATGTCAAAGACATCTTTCAATCACTACTACCTGATGCTACAATAAATGACAAAGATAGTTTGATTCAGCAAGTAGGCAAACTTTCTCAATAGATAAAGGTACCGAACATGGATACCACTAAATCCTTATTGAAAATTCATGAGCCAAAGTTGACAAAGAGAATAATGGAGAAAATAATGAAACACATAGAAAAAGACAAGATAACTCTTTCTAAACTGTGTACAGCTATAGAGAAGACTCTAATTACAGTTCTTTCATTATTTCAAAAGCTTTGTCAAATTTCAAAATTTACTGAGGACATAACGAATAAAGAACAACTGGTAGAAATTGAGTTAACCAAACACCTAAAAGATGTATCTATTGAACCTAGTTCAATCCAAGTATATTATTAGAAGATCAAGCATCTCATGGGACACCAACATGAACTCAGGCAAGAGGAACATAAAATCTGGATAGATTTGTTGGAATTGCAAGCCATTCTTGACAATTAATTGTTATTTTGGCACTTTTGTCAATAAAGGGGGATAATAATATGTAATATTTCAAAGGATGATAATGTATGGAATACAATTTTTGAAGTGTATATAGCACATAGGGACTATCAACCAAGGGGGAGTTATAAGTTTTGAGTTTTGATTGATGACTTTGAAGTTTTTGTCAAAATGCCAAACTGATGACAAAGGGGGAGATTGTTACCCTATTCACTTTGTTGTCATAAGTTTTGTCAAAGTCATAAGCAACCAAGTCGAGTCAATAAAGGAAATGGACAGTACTAATAAGTAGGAGAAGTCAGTCGGTAATGTAAGTGAAGGGAGGAGTATTCGGTAAAGAAAGCAGAATCAAGCACCAAGCAAAATTAGTCACCAAGTGGAAATGCTATTCGGTCACAATTACTGAGTACCGAGTTTGAAAACTCTTACCGAGCATTGAGAGTAGTCAGTTACCGAGTAGTTGAAGTATTTACTTACCGAATAATGCAGGCAAGGAAATTGAGCAAGCAAACCGAGTCAAATCTTGATAAGAATGTACTTAATGAAATGATAGACAATGTCAAAAGAATCTATGATCACTAAAGTCAGTTGGTTATAGAATCTATGAACCAGAATAATCAAGAACAAGATGCAAGGCAGATATTAAGTGGCAAGATAGATGTTGTGAGTTCCAAGAAGGGAACAATTTTGAAGGTAACAGTCAGGCAGTTTACCAAGCGACAATAAATCATAAGGATGATCGAACGACTGAGATTGACCTAAGGAAAACCTAATCAAGGAGATTAAGAGGCAAAAATAGAGGATACTTAAGAAGTGAAGAATCCTTATGAGAATACATAGAGAGTAGAAAAATAAAAAGAAAAAAGGAATGAATGTTGTTACTGTTATTAGGGGATAGTAAAGTATTTGAGGCAGCAACGAGTATAGAATTTGCAGAAGAGAGGTTTGATGATCACATCACCGAGAAGATTTAGAGGTAAAGAATTCAGTGCATAAAGAGTCTAATCAAGCATAATAGATTGATGCATCATTTCAGACAAGTTAAAAGCATTGTTGAATACATTGTTTTTGATATTTTGAAAATTCCATCACTGGGTAGATCCTTACAGATCTTATTTTGTAAAGCCTCTAACAAGGTAAAATTCTTAGAGAAGAATTTATGAAATCCTTTAACAAGGTAGACTGCATAATTATTTATACTCTTAATAGAGTAAGCTATTAGAAGTAGCTAAACATTGTAGCTCCAACCGAGCAATTTTTTTACTGCAGTAGTGAAGAATTTTGGGTGTCATCCCCACCGCAGTTTTTTCCTCTAACCAAGGATTTTTGTGTGACCAAAAGTCATGGTGTTATGAGTCTATTTGTTATATGTGTACTTGAAGTAATTTACATGTTTTAGCTTTCTTTTAATTTATAGTTCTCATTCGGTAAAGCATGCAGAAGTGACACATTTTTATAGTATAAAAGGTTTAGTGAACTGATTCACCCCTCCCCTCTCAGTTCATAATCTTGTATAACATTTCCAACAGATAAAGCCAGATCAAAGTGAGGAACCCATTCAAGGTGCTTGAAATGACCCCAAACCACTTACCCAGAATGCTAAACCAGTATACCATAGAAGTGCTTCCATTTTCCAACTATACAACACCAAGTCAAAATGCAGAGATAGAAAAATAGATTCAAGATTTATTGGAGAAAGGATTGATAAGGAAGAGTTTGAGTCCTTGTGCCATGCCAACTGTCCTTTCACCTAAGAAGGATGGAAAATGGAGGATGTTTACAGACTTTGGGGCTATAAACAAGATCATAATCAGATATAGATTCCCAATTCCCCAGATTGAGGATTTGATGGATAACTTGGGTGGTTGTTGTTATTTCTCCAAGGTGGATTTGAAGTCAAGGTATCTCCAAATCAGAGTTAGGCATGGTGATGAATGGAAGATAGCCTTCAAAACCAATGAAGGGCTGTATGAGTGGCTATTAATTCCCTTTGGCCTAAGTAATGCACATAGCACATTCATGAGGCTCATGAATGAGGTGCTAGCAACTTTTATTGGTAAGTTTGTAATAGTATATCTTGATGAAATTTTGATATTTAGCAGGTCCAAGGAAGAGAACATGAAGAATTTGGAATTGGTCTTGAGGAGGCTACATCAAGAGAAGTTGATGATCAATCAAGAGAAGTGTGAGTTCCTAAAAATTGAATTAGTTTATCTTGGTTTTGTGGTTGCTAATGGATGTATGAAGATGGACCCTGTTAAGGTTAAGTCAATTTTGCAATGGCCTACTCCTAGGTCCATAGGGGATGTTAGGATTTTTCATGGATTGGCCTCCTACTATAGTAAATTTGTGAGAAATTTTAGTCATGTATGTGCCCCTATCCTCAACACTATCAAAGGAGGAATCAAATGTCAGTTTAAGTGGACTATAGCAGTAGACCAAGGATTTGAAATTTTGAAAAAGAGGATAGTAGAATTACCCACCCTTAGGTTCCCCAACTTCAACCAGTTATTTGTGGTGGAGTGTGATGCTAGTAAGCTAGCCATAGGAGTAGTGTTAAGTCAAGAGGGACACCCTATGGAATTCTTCTCAGAGAAGTTGAATGAGGCCAAACAAAATTACTCCACCTATGATTTGGAGTTGTATTCTATAGTACAAGCCCTTAAATAATAGAGACATTATCTCCTAGCAAGGGAATTTGTGGTCTACAAAGATAACCATGCCCTTAATTTCTTGAATGGGAAAGATAAATTGAACCAAAGACATCTTAAGTGGGTAGAGTCTTTGAAAACCTACACATTTGTTATCAAACACAAAAAGGGAGTTAGAAACAAGGTTGCTGATGCTCTAAGCAGAAGAATATTGGCTATACAGAAGATGCAATTCCAAAGTGTGGGAATGAATGATTTGAAATACCTCTACAAAGAGGATAATTATTTCAAAGATGCCTATGAGGCATGTGTAAAGTTCCAACAGGGATTCAAAGTGGACTTCACTAACTATATGTTGCAAGAGGGATTATTGTTCAAAGAACACCTAATGTGTATACCTCAGTGCTCAATGAGGGAGAACATTGTGAAGGAGAAACACCAAGGAAGCTTGAGAGGCCACTTTGGAGTGGATAAAACACTTGATCAAGTAAATAGGCATTACTATTGGCCTAGGTTATAGTCAGATGTTAGGTAATTTATGGAGCACTGTCTAATATGTTAGAGGGCTAAAGGAAAAAGTAGTAAGAGTGGGTTGTATCAACCTCTATCCATACCTCAGAGGCCTTGGGAGTATTTAAGTATGCACTTCATTTTGGGTTTACCAAAGACATCAAAGGGACATGACAATGTGTTTGTTGTGGTGGACCATTTTAGTAAGATGGCACACTTAATTCCATGTAAGAAAACCAATGATGCTTCACATATTGAAGGGTTATTCTTTAGAGACAATGTTAGAATCCATGGACTACCACTAAATATAGTGAGTGATAGAGATAGTAAGTTTGTGGGTCACTTTTGGAGGAACCTTTGGAAGATTCTAGGTAAAAAAATTTCTTTCTCTTCAGCCTACCATCCTTAGTTAGATGGACAAAAGGAGGTAGTAATTAGGTCACTTGGGAGCTTGCTAAGATGTTTGAGAAAGCAGCATGGAGATTCATGGGATCATATCATAGGGAAAGCAGAATATGCTTATAATGACTCTATTAATAGGAGTATTGGTAAAAGCCCATTTGAGATAGCTTATGGGACTAATCCTAGAGGGATTCTAGAGGTTAGGGATCTCAGTTTACAAGACAAGGGAGTGGTCAAGGGGAGTCATTTGTAGAACATATGAAGGAGCTACATGATCAAGTCAAAAAGACTCTATAGAAGCAAGGAGATAAATATAAATCCAAAGAAGATGAAACAAGGAGGGATTTGCAGTTCAAGGTGGGGGATCTAGTACTTTCCTATCTTAGAAAGGAAAGACCACCCAAGGGTAAGCCAACCAAATTCCTCATGAAGAAGATAAGACCACTGAGGATATTTTATATGTATGGAAAGAATGCATATGAAGTGGATTTGCCTCCAAATTTGGGAATTTCACCAATCTTCAATGTATGTGACTTCTATCCCTAAAAAGGAACATCCTTAGACACTGGAAAACAAACTCTTTTAGAGTTGGAAGATGTCGTTTGGATCAAGGATTTTCCTACCCCACACCCTCTACAGTTAGATAGTTTAATTGATTCCAAGGTGATCAAGAAGACAAGAAAGGGTACCTACAAAGAGTATCTAATCAAGTGGCAAGGACTACCTGAAGCTAAAGCCACTTGGATGACAGATATAGACATTCTAAAGCATGGGGTCACCATTGAAGACCTCCTAACTCAAGGGACTTGAGTTCTTTTTCCCAGGGAGTATGGTGTAGAGAACCTCCCATTTTGATGTGTTTAGTATGTTTTAGGGTTATGTTAGGTTTTTTGTGTGAGTTACAATAAGATCCACTAGGTTGGATTCAGTTTGGTTCATCTCCATGTTTGTAAAAGCCAAATGAGCTCATAAGTGATATTGTGGTCATTTTGGCCCAAAAAGGGAAAAGTTGCAATTTTTTGGATAACTTGGGTTTATAGTGTTTTTGAGGACCCTAGGTAACCTAACTAGGGTCATGGAAGTCAAACTCAGGCATCGAGTTGACTAAAAGAGCCAAAAAGCAAAAATGCTAAAAAGTTGCTAGCAACTTTTGAAAGTTGCTCAAGCAACTTTTGCAGGTTTCTACAAGAAATTGCAAATGAGATTTGGAGTGGTTGTAAATACCAATTCTCAGGTATTTGAGCATGGATGGATTATTTTTAGAAGGTTAATAAATTTTTGGATTGCACACCTTATTTGTGAACCCTCTGTACGGATGTCTTTGACTGTATACTTGTAATTCATAGTACTTTCTCCATTCTGTATGGCTGTGTATAGATTGGGAAAGGAGATCAGACCCCATGGGCATGTAGTGTTTCAAAATATCTTTATTTTACATATTTTATCTTTCTTTTAAGTTATAGGTGTGTAGAGTTATAGTAGATTTGAAGCCACTGGTCTGCAAGTTCCAATTGGAGAGTTGCAAAGGTGAAAATGGATATAACATACGCATCCACTGTTGAAAATGGATAAAAACATGGGGGATGAAGGGTTAGGGTTTGTACATATTTTTTTTTCTTTCATTTTTGATTTTTCAATGGATTTTCTAGACCAAGAGTGAAGCTCTATGACTAACTGTTAGGAATAGGTGAGCCTGGACATGGTAAAGAATGAATTGTATCAAGAACCCATGATATTTGATGGTGAAATTAGTGGCATGTGAAGAAGCCCTAAAGTGTTCCCATGAAGAATAAAATGGTGATAAATGATGACAGGAAGTTTGAAGACCAATTTGATGGCATTTTGTCTTGAATAAAGGTTGAAAATTAGGGCCTTGTGAAAACTAGGGTTGTGGGTGCATTGAGAAGCTAGGATTTTGGATTCTAGTAGAGTTGGTGGACACCTTGAATATTTTCAAGGTCTTTTGCGAGGTTGTTTAGAATATTTGGGAGATTTAGACCCAAAACAGTGAAATTTGACCTACTAGGAAAGGAGCCAATTAGGCCTCCTAGTGAATTTGACCATAATTGGATTGGTAAAGTATCCAAAAGTGTGGGAAAAGGTTCTAATGGAATGTTTAAGGGCCAAGGACATAGAAAAAATTATATGGAATTTATGGGAGAGATCCTAAGCAAGGGTTTTGGATCCTTGGGGAAGTTCTAGTGGAAAAGCCTAGGAAATTGAAGGACTAGTAGGACTAGTTGAACCTAGGAGTATTGTGTCTTCAACCAAATAAACTATACCTAGGAGGAAAGTTGATAGGGAGGGTCTTGGAGATCCATATGGGAGAAGTACACATGGAGGGATAACCATTGGATGGTTGGAGAAAGGAATAAACACTTTTAGAGGAAGAAAGACTAGAACCCTAAACCCTCTGCATCATTTCTTCATGAGTGTGTGTGTTCTTATATGCATAAAAATTGGCTTATATTTAAAGGATTTTCCAAGGGTAGGGGGTAGAGTTTATTAAACCATGATTAAGGCTCGGTTGAATTAGGGGTTTCAAATGGTGAGACCATTTAATGGTGGTTTCGAATAAGGGGAAAATTTGAGTGGTCAAGATGGAACTCCAAGATGTGTGATGGAGAATTGATTTGGCTTGATCCATGTGATCTCCTATTCTCAATCCTCATTGCTTGATCAATTTTATCCCATGTAATGGATGATGAAATTAAGTGACTTATTTAAATGATTTAATTGAATTTATTTAGCCATGTACATCCTTGAAAGGGTTGGATTTAAATTGATTTTAACTATGCAACTAAATGATTAATCTCAATTACACAATTAATTTGTTTAATTTGATTTAGCTAATCCAAAGGCTTTTAATAGTTCAATTAATTCAGAATTTCCTTGGTTTCCTCACTTTATTCCTTATTTGAATTGATTGAGAAATTTTTGGTGTCTATAGTAACACTTCATTCATCATACTTATATTAAACAACATACTAGGACCACTAGGTTAATGCTTGACATCAATGACAACACAATAATTGATCATCATGCAATCAAATCATTACTACATTAGCTATGTCAACAATCTCACCCTTTGGCATTGATGGAAACAAAATAAATCATCTTCTTAACTTATCAATGAGCTATATTCCTTGGAAACAAAAATGTTTCCACTTTAGTTCGTCCCTTCCTTTCACTAAACTTCTTTCCATCACCAGCCTTCTATATTTTTCAATTTCTATATTCCTAAATTCTTCACCTTAATTTTTCTCCCCCTTTGACAAAAATGCCAAAGGTGTGAATCAATCTGACTCACCATGTTTCTAAAATCATCTGCCTCTTCACTATATTAACTTCTCCCCATAAGGAGTATCCCCACAACATCAGTCCAAGCATAATACATTCAATGAATATAATTTATAGATGCAACATCATCTCTTCTAGTTCAATTGAGGTAGGGAAATGACCCCTAACCTACCTCTCAGATACTCAAATGAATCCTTAGGTAATGGCTATGTGAAAATATCTTCTACCTACTCCTTAGTTGGTACATACTCCAACTGTACCTCTTTTTCTTGTAATTTTTCTATAAGAAAGTGATATTTAATAGCTATGTTATTTGTCTTAGAGTGCATCACTAGGTTCTTAGATATGTTGATAGCACTTGTATTTTTACAGTAGATAACAACCGCTTAAGTTACCTTTTCCTGAATTCCTTAAAGTATTTTCTTCATCCACACCACTTGTTTATAATTAATAGCAACAATAACATATAATTTAGATTCAACTGTGGATTGGGATATACAATTTTTCCTTTTACTTGTCCAAGAAACAAGCCTGTTTCCAAGAAAGAATGCACCACCACTTGTGCTCTTCCTATCATCCTGTTAGTGAACAGATTTGTATTTTACAAAAATAATCTTAAAATGACTCCCAAATGCCCCAACCAAGAAGATAAATATCTGCGACTAACAGTTGGATCACTTTGCAATTGAAATACATAAGCATCCTCTAAATTTTCTTTGGTACAAATCCCCATGTGAGATCTTCAATGAATCCACTAAACTAAAAACATGAATTCTTTTAATTGAAAAGCACGAAAGGCATACAGACATCTACCCATAAGCATAGAATAAATGTGAAAGAAATGAACAAATAAGAACAATAGATAAGTGACACAAAGTCCACTAATCAAGACCCTACATAATAGAGAAAATGCAAGAAGGAAGGCCTAACATGCTATTCCAAATACACGAATGACCACGACCCAAAGACCAAATAATAGACATGTATGTAATTAAATAAGACAGAATTAAAACCAGAGAAATCAAATCAATTCAAAGATTGATTTCAATCAAAAGACAAATGTTCAAAGTCAAAGATCTAATATACAATTATCTTTATTCTTTGAATATGCACAAAGATGACATAGATCTTGTTGTTTCTACATTCACAAATTACAATTTGGAAGCCAAATTTTCCCTTTCTCCCTGTAATACAATCATAAATAGAAATAAAAATATTTTTTCCTACAGCACACAGTCTCCAGAAAAAGAAAACCGGCCCCTCGTTATTCCCACTCTTTTACAAGATATAGTGTCTTCAAGTTTCTATTCGGTTATTATAACTGATTCTTGAATGATCTTTGATTTCCAACAATAGACTTTGAAATCCTTTAATTTTCTGGCCCCTTTTGAGAGTCTTTATAAATTTGTCTTCAAACAATATGCTAATAAGAAATTAGGATTATGAATAACCCAAGACTCATATTTCATATTTAAATATGTACACATGTTCTCTTGGACAGGTGGCACTTGTTGGTGATGGAGTGTTGTCATCATTTTGTGACTGTTATGAGCAATTTCGATAGTACTGAACATAGTCACCTGTATCTCAAGAACCTGAAAGCAGTTGGAAGATCTCTCCAATGATAATATGGAGAATTATATTACCCAAGACATAGTCACAATTGAGCATGATCCAATGGTGGAATCATGAGTTATGGCCCCCGCAAGATGACTGATGTTCTGTTATCACCAAATTTGTGGTTATAGATTGCATTCAAAACTATTAAAAATATTGATTCCAACACTTACGCATGGATCACCATTTTGATATGTCCTTGAGAAAAAAAATTATTTAACTCCATCTATATTTGATAATCCTCAGAGAAAGTAGAATATTTTAATACTGCCCCACTTAGAAACCAGTTAAATGTTGGCCCAATTGTGCATGGTATTGCTCCTGCTAGAAAAATTGGCAATAGTGTTTGCTTGTCTTACTATCATCACCATTATTATCTAATATTGATAGAATATATGTAAGCTCCTTCTAATATATTGTGTAAAATTTGAGTTCTTACTAAGAAGTAAATCAACCACAATCAAAGGTTGATCATCAACACTAGGAAACTCCTTTCTTCTTCACATTTGTAATAAATAAAATTGCATATGATTTTAATGTGATTCAACATTGGTACCTCCTCTGTATCTCATCTTTTGAAAAAAATCTTCTTTCTATTTAATATATTACATCACTCGCGCTGAGGTAAAATCTATGTTAATTCATAATGCCAGCTTGGAATTCTCCCATGATTACCATCTTCTCGAGGCTGACCATACCAATATTATCATGATTGTTGCACTAACATGCTATGTCACGCACCATATTAGCTGTTACATCATTCCTTGTATTTACTTTTTTTTACCTTTGAACCTGAACTACTTTGAACCGAGGTTCAAAGCAGTTCAAAGTGGTTCATGAGCGATGGACTTCCAATACTTGGCAGAAAGGAGCCGACTACAACAAGACAAGTTTAAAATATTGCGGCAATTGACTCAAGGAGAAAAATTGACATTGAAAGACCCATTGATGCAAGCTTTGAAAATGGAGGAAAATGTAAAATGATTAAATATATCGAAGGTTCAAGGACACTTTAACATGGTGACTCAAATAGGCCTTAACACTGGCTCTGTTTGGGGGACTGCATGTTGCCAAATATGCAGAGAACTTCTAGTATTTCTGGTTAAGGATTAGTGCCATGGACCATTGGGAAAAAAGAGTCAAAGCACAAATAAAGAAAGGGAACTGCTTGGAGGGAGGAGGGGAATAGGGAAAAACAAAAAAACACCTAACTACCAAAACCAACTAAACTAGCAGCAAGTTGAAACAAGGCAAGCTAAACTAAGGACAAAAAAACATGCCATGAAAGGAAATATTTACAAAAATAGACAAGGGTAGGAAAAATCCCACCACAAGAACCAAGAACAAGAATCACTTACACAAAGCCATCCACCGGCTGAGAGAAATAGGAGCCTTTTTGTAGCAACTAATTGTGCCTTCTTGGTGCAGCCCCTATGAACTTCCATTTGATAACTCCATCAAATGTACAAATTATATTAGTAGCATGCAAGAATGTATTGAATAACCATTCATGCCCAAAAATCCATTCTTTATTATAAATCTCTGCATTTCCCAAAGTCCTTTTGGTGGTATCCTCCAAGAAATTTCTTATCCCTAGCTGAAAAAATTAATGTTCGGAAAATTCTTCAAGAATAGTTATGCATTGGTCATGGTTGCTACTGGAAAGATCATTTTTCTTTACATATTCATTTGCATCATGACCAATTTCAGCAAAGAAAGAAAATTCATCCATCATAGGATCAAATCTCTCGTTAAAATTTACTTCATCTCTATCAAGAATCAATTCATCATAAAACATGCAACACATTCCATCTTCCCCTTTTCCTATTGTATCATCACATTTTTCAGCCCCATTTTCAGCAACATTAAATTCAAGAAAGTGAAATGGAGAAACTTCAATCAACACCATACTTATAGCTTGGATTAAATCAATACCTAGATTATGCATAAATGAATCCTCTTGTTTGATAGCTGATAGAAATTTGCATATGATGTCTTCTTGTTGAACAAGGGAAATATTGTCCAATATTTTAGTTGAGCTATCCTCTTGCTGAAAGTTTATTTTAGAATTTACTTCTTTGATTTGATTTTTACAAAGAGAGGAATCTTTATCAAAACCTTCATTTTCTTGATTGCTAACTGCAACTTCATTATTAGGAAAAAGAATAGTTTCATCTTCAATAAAAAATGTTTCTAGAATAGGATCATTATAGCCTTTAGAGCATAAAGAAACATTTCCCCCAATATCTCCCATAAACTTGAAATTTTCATACTCTGATAAGTTGTTAAGCTGAAAGCACTCCTTAATGGATTGCACATAAGTGACATGATTTTCATTGTTTTCAAATCTGAAACTTTCTACATTAGGAGAAATAAAATGTTTTAACAAACCTTTGTCATTTCTGCTCATAGATCCTTCAATATCAGCTTGGTTGTTCTTTCTTGATGATGTCTGATCTTGTTGAGGCTGGATGATTACTTTTTGGGCCTCTTTTTCACTTAAAAATGGGTAATTACGAGAAGTGAAATGAGATGAAATGATTGGGGCTTCATCATCATGTACCTCTAACTCTTTCTTCAGCTAAAAAAATTTCTTTTCAAACCCTTGAATATATTTTAGCTTATGGAACCTTGCACAAAGAATTCTCCACAAAATTATGGATGCATGATCATCTTCGAGACTGATGTTATTGCTGACAGCCTAAGAGATGCTTTCTTTGAAACTATCCAAGAACTCATGCAACACTTTGTCATTCATCTAATAGATTTCCTTGAAAGAGGGATTAGGCCTTGTCTATTTCATCATCTTTATAACTGGCATGGTCATCAATAGAGTCTTTAATCTCCTACACATGGAGATATTTTGAGAAAATAACTAAGGAAATATATGCAAAACTAGCCTTTGATTCCTCTCCCCACTAAAGTAGCCAAAAATCTACTAGTGAACATATTTGTCTTTTACATAAATAATCTTAAGATGACTCCAAAATGCCCCGACCAAGATGAAAAATGTTTGCGACTAACAGTTGGATTTCTTTTGCAATTTAAATACATAAGTGTCCTCTGACTTGTCTTGGGTACAACTCCTCATGTGAGATCTTCAATGAATCCACTAAACTACAAACATGAATCCTTTTAACCAGAAAGCACGAAAGTCATACAAACATCTACATGTAATCACATAATCGATGCAAAATAAATGACCAACTAAGAACAATAGATAAGTGACACAAAGTCCACTAATCAAGACCCTACATAACAGAGAAAATGTAGGAAGGAAGGCCTAACATTCTCTTCCAAATACACGAATGACCATGTCCCAAAGACCAAATAATAGACATGTATGTAATTAAATAAGATAAAATTAAACTCAAAGAAATCAAATCAATTCAAAGATTGATTTCAATCAAAAGACAAATGTTCAAACTCAAATATCTAATATACAATTATCTTTATTCTGTGAACATGCAAAAGGATGACACAGATCTTGTTGTTTTTGCATTTACAAATTATAATTTGGAAGCCAAATCTTCCCTTTCTCCCTACAATACAATCATAAACATAAATAAAAATCCTCTTTCCTGCAACACATAGTCCCTAGAAAAATAAAATGGGCCCCTCCTTATTCCCACTCTTTTACAAGATATCTTATCTTCAAGTTTCTATTTGGTTATTGTAACCGATTCTTGAATGCTCTTTGATTGCCAACATTAGAATTTTAAATCCTTTAATTTTTTGGCCCCTTTTGAGAGTCTTTATAAATTTGTCTTCAAATAATACCCTAATATGGAATTAGGATTATGAATAACCCAAGATTCATATTTCATATTTAAAGATGTACACATGGGCTCTTGGACAGGTGGCACTTGCTGGTGATGGAGTTGTGTCATCATTTTGTGATTGTTATGAGCAGTTTAGAAAGTACTGAACATAGCCACCTGTATCTCTAGAACCAGAAAGAATTTGGAAGATCACTTTAGTGAGTATCTGGAGAAGTAGATTATGCAACACATACTTAAACCTGAGCATGAGCCAATTATGGAATTGAGAGTTATGACCCCCAAGATGACTAATTTTATGCTATCACCAAATTCGTGGTTACAGATTGCATTGAAAACTATAAACAATATTGATGCAAACACTTACACATGGATCACCATTTTGATATGTCCTTGAGAAAAAAAATGATTTAACTCCATCCATATTTTATATTCCTCAGAGAAAGTAGAAATTTTTAATACCGTCCCACTTAGAAACTAGTTAAATGTTGGCCCAATTGTGCATGGTATTGCTGCTACTAGCAACATTGGCAATAGTGTTTTCTGCTCTTACTATCACCACCACTATTATCCAATATTGATAGAATATCTGTAAGCTCCTTCTAATATATTTGGCAAAATTTGAGTTCTTACTAAGAAGTAAATCAAGCACAATCGAAGGTCGATCATAAACACTGGGCAGCTCCTTTCTTATTCACATTTGCAATAAATAAACTTGCATATGATTTGAATGTGATTCAACATTGGTACCTCCTCTATATCTCATCTTTTGACAAAAATCTTCTTTCTATTTAATATATTACATCACTTGCGCTGAGGTAAAATCTATGTTAATTCATAATGCCAACATGGAATTCTCCCGTGGTTACCATCTTCTCAAGGCTGACCATACCATTATTCTGATGATTCCTGCATTGACATGCTATGTCAACCACCATATTAGCTGTCACATCAGTCCTTGGATTTACCTTTTTTTTTTACCTTTGAACCTCTTTGAAATACTTTGAACAGAGGTTCAAAGAGGTTCAAAGTGGTTCATGAGCGATGGACTTCCAATACTTGGCGGAAAGGAGCCGACTACAACAAGACTAGTTTAAAACATTGCGGTGATTGACTCAAGGAGAAAAATTGACACTGGAAGACCCATTGACGCAAGCTTTGATAATGGAGGAAACTGGGCAATGATTAAATATATCAAAGGGTCAAGGACACTTTAACATGGTGACTCAAATAGACCCTAACACATCCACATTTCCTTCCCAATTTGCATCAACAAAAATATTTAAAGATAAATCACCCTTATGAGCATACCAACGACCATAGTCTTCAGTCCCTTTCAAATATTTGAATATCATTTTCATTGCTATCATATGTGATTCCTTAGGATTAAGAGAAACAATAGCCACTAACCCAACTACTTATGCTATATCTCGTCTACTAGGAACAACATATTGCAACTTACCAATCATGGATCTATACAAAGTTGCATCTACCTCCTTATATTCATCCTCCTTTGAAAATTTACAACCTGTCATCATAGGAGTACCAACCGGTTTTGAGTCTTCTAACCCAAATTTTTTCAATATCTCTTTCACATATTTGTACTGACTGATGTAGATTCCATCTTTGAGTTGTGATACCTACAATCCAATGAACAATTTGATCTCCTCAATCATTGACATATCAAACTCCTTCTTCATCTAATCTGCAAATTCTATACCCATTTCATCATTTCCACCAAAAATGATGTTATCCACAAAGTCTTCAACAATCAACAATTTTTCATCCTTCTCTATCTTCAGATAAACATTGTTGTTGTCACTTGCTTTGATAAAACCAATCTTGATAAGATATGAGTGAAATTGATCATACCATGGCCTTGGTACTTGTTTTAATCCATATAAATATTTTTACAGCTTGCCTACCATGTTCTTTCCTTCAAATGAAGAAAAACCTTCAGTTTCTTCAATGTACACTTCTTCTTCTAGAACACCATTTAGAAATGTTGACTTGACATCCATTTGATATACTTAGAACTTTTTTTAAGGATCACATGCAAGTATAATCCTCACACCTTCAATTCTAGCTACAGGAGAAAATATTTCCCTATAGTACAAATCTCCCTCTTGTGCATAAGGTTTACACACAAGTATTGCCTTGTTTCTCACAACTTTACCTGACTTATTCATCTTTTTCTTGAAAATCCACTTGGTTCCAATCATGTTCTTATCCACCAATCTCAAAACTAATATTCATATTTTTTTCTTCTCAGTTTATTCAAACTCTTCTTCCATAGCTTTCACCTCATAAACATATATATCCTCAAAACTTCATTAAGATTATCCACAACATCAATAAGCATCTCAATATACAGATAGATCTTACCGCTCTTATATCTAAAGAATCGGTAAATGATTTTCCTATATGTGATCCCACTAAGCCAAGGTAGAATTAGTTTGATGATGAATCCTCTACACCAAAGGATGGTGAATTTCTCATGGATGAAATTTTTGTATTCATTTTTTATCTTCTTTCTTCACCCATGTCTTCTTCATCTCACTTCTGACTTCCTCAACATTAACAATTTTCTTACCCTTTCTGTCTTCTGACTGGTTGGGTGACCATTTCTTGAACTCACAGTCTCTTGTAAGATGACCAGTCCTATGATAGATAAAACATGCCATATCGGTTGACTTCCATGGTCCACAATTTCCTCTCTGAGTTCTCAATCTACAATTCATAGCTAAATGACCATAGTTACCACATACTAAACATGTGACATTGAATTATCTCTCCCTTCCATAAGGGTATACCGGTTTTTTTGGAGACCTAGGAAAATTCACTTTAGACCTGCAATCCTCAGCTCTATGATCATATTTTTACATGTATAACAATATCCATCAAAGATACCACCACTGGATCTACTACTATACCTAGATCTACACTCATATGCAATATGACCATACTTGTAACAATTGTATAAATATCCATCAAAAGTGTAAGATTTAGTGATATGTCAAATCCTACAAATATTAGATGTATGACCAACCTTCCCATGATTAAACCAGATAGGTTTGATAGGTTTCTTACCAAAATTTCTTGAATCTACCTTTAGATCTTGTTGTGGCTTCTTGACTATAGAACCAGATGATTCTCCAACTTCAAATGTGCCTTGATTAGTGTATCCAATACCACTTGTATCCTTATTTCTTCTTTGTATTTTTAGTTGTTCAACAATCTTTTGTGAGCTCTTATTGTATTGTTTTAGTTTCTCATTGGTTTTCTTCCCAGTCATATGTTCCTTCTTCAATTTCTTAGTCTCTTTTTTTAGTCTTTCATTCTCACTTATAACCTACAAATTTTATTCAGTAGTATCCTGCACTTGACTTTTATATAAAGCATGTTCCTATCTAAGTTTGTCAAGTTCTTCATATTTTTCCTTTAGTGCATATTCTTGCACTTTTCCTTGCATCCTCATAAACTTTTCTTCCTTCAAGATATTCACACATCTAGACTTCTTGACCTTTAATTTCTTTCCTCAAATTTGATATGTCCATATTAAGTTTCTTGTTTTCCTTCATCAAATCTATAATAGCTTCCTCAGATTCTTCAGATCCACTTGCTTCTGATCGTTTCTCTATGTAGTCTTGGCTTTCACTCAAATGCTTAGTAACTTCTCTTCTTTTTGCAAGGGAGTTCCACATATTTTCTTTCAATTTATCGATTACTCTATTTGCATCCTCAAGCTACTTCTCATACCTGTAACTCTCCATGTTGTATTTTAGGGATCTTATCCAAAAATAGTTAAAATTAATACCAAGAGGGACAAAGATCTGATACCAATTGTTGGTATATGGAGGTACTGAGAGGGGGGAGTTAGTAAAAATAGGTATTCTACTAATTCAACCACAAGTCTAATTAACTTTCATAGCAACTTCCAAATAACACAACATATAATAAATGCAATGAAATAAAAGTAAATAACATCAAACTTCCATGCATCCATCACACATGACACACTGATTTTCACATGAAAACCCAATTGGAAAAACCATAGTGGGAATTCATACCCACAAAATTTTTCACTCTTCTAAAGTATGCCATGTGAGGAGTTTAACCCTATTAGGAGTTTTGAAAGACACTGTTAGGTGCCACCCAGTTAAGGAATTTAACTCTAGCCCTCTTAGGAGCTTTACCCTGTTAGGAGTATCCTTGTTAGAGGATTTAAAAAACAAGCTAATGTGCCACCCTATTAAATTTTTTTATAATAAAGACTTAATAGTATCCACCCTGTTTTGGGATTTTGACCGTTGCAACTATTAGGGAAAAATAGGTAGAATGATCTGTAAATAGAAACACCTTTTCTTGATCAAATCCACTGTAATGCACACAATCTCTTCTCTTTAGACTCAACTTTACCATGAATTTATCACACCTTCACACACATATCAGCTATCCACGATCAACACACAATGTTTTCAACTTTTTTACATATATACTACTCATGAAACCCTAGAGCCTTCTACCACCTTAATCTTTCCCTAAACGCATTAAAATTTGACTTTCAAACTTCCCACTAAAACATAATGTTCCAATACAAAAATCTCGATGCACAAAATAATTTTACTATACCGCATTGATCTACACTTATATTTACTTATGAATTCACGAGGAATAGTAAAACATGTTTTGAGCCAACAAAACCTTCTTCCAGAATCTTCATGACATGCTAGCATCAAATACTAAAATGAAATTTCATCACCTTTTATCATTAGGACATGTCACCACATCATGAATAACATACTTTTATTCACTGCTACTTCCATTTCAGTTACCGATTCAATATATACCATTGGTAGCTTAAGGACATAAGTTCTTTATCCCAAAATCAATTCTGTAACTATAATACCTCTCCACCGGTCATCTAAATAAGTTACAGTCACACCCATATATTCTACACACTATCCTTAAACTTCTTTTGTAACCACACCACATACCTCATCATAGATTTGACAAACCAATCAAATCACCTATCGCCTGTCCCTGACTGTACTAGCAGTGACACTGTCAACCTTTATCTTATTATAACATGATTACCAATAAACATCAACAATAGAGGTCATAAATTTGAAATAAAGATACATCCCCAAGTCTCTCATGAGAGTCACTACAACTGGAACTTGTCGTAATACTTTATTAATAATACTTATACTCAACAACATAGTAGGACCACTTGGTCAATGCTTGACATCAATGAAATAACAATAACTAATCATCATGCAATCATATCATTATTTCATCAGTTAGGTCAACACAAATTGTTGAAAAGGAAGAGGTTAGGAGTTCCTAATAACCTCTAAGAATTGAAAAAGGAAGAGAATATTTCATTTTAAGAGATCTGCAAAGACCAAAGACTAAGTTGTAATGTTCAAGGGAGTGTTGAATCCTAATGAAAATGATAAAGTTTTTCAAGTTCCAAAAATTGTTCAAATACCTAATGAATGAAAAGAAGTATTTAGCTCTAGATTAAAAAAAATTATGATAGAGATTAAATTAAAGGAAGGTTACCAACTCTAAAAAGAAGAAATCATGGTATTCTAAAGAGTTTTGAAACTTGGATTTATACAAAATATGAAAGAGTAAATCAAGAGAAACTAAAAAAATTCCATATGATTCAAACTCTATTAAACAACTTAGGTTTTTTTTCATATATAGTAGACTTAGTTTCCAATCTCATTGTTTTCCTATTCAAACCAAATATTGTCATGCATGGCTTCAACTCAAAATAGTTGTAATAAACTAGAATGAGAACTATTGTTTGATCCACGATGCATAAATGTAAGAAAAATTGCTAAAAGAAAAAGAATACAAGAACACCAATATACCACCACCCTTTTCACTAGTATGTGAAATCACCTCCTCTCCCAACTAGCTAGAGTTATCCAACCCTTTTTCATGATAAACAATCTTATATAGTATAAATATTTTTGCCAATATTTATGTTTTTAGGTATAGATCTGAATGTGAGGAAGTTACAAAAGAGTATACTTGACGATGACAAAGATCCGTAGATTTCAAACTAATGAAAAATCTTGGAGTAGGATGTCCAGTTCCCCTATCCTATTACTTTGATCTATAGTTTTGGTAGATATAATATTTTATATCCTCATGATTGTATTTTTGATTTACTTCCAAGGTGTTGAACACATCCAAACTAGGGAATCTATTCCCTTGTCATGAGCCAAGTCAGCTCTAGATTTTAAACCTTGATGATCTTCTCTATATCTCCTTTCTTGATTTATAAACATCTTATTTATCTTTAATTCAATAAATATTCCTTTTTTTATCCTTATTTATCCTATTTCATCACAAGAACATACATACACATAATCAATCACATGTACATAATAAAAGTGAGAGGCATCCACAATGTCAATACCAGACAATGTTTTCTTAGGGGGGGATGTAGGATCTGAGATGGAAATATTTAAAACTAGCATACAATTAGGGGATTCATTAGTAAGGATGATATTTCTTCTAGTCATCAAGGGTGAGAGATGGCCATTAAAATTTGTGGAGTGGGAGGATGAGCATGAGGTCATGAGTGAGATTGTTTTTCTTAAATGCTAGATATATCTTGATATTTCTTAATTGGTAGCATATACTTGCTCCATTGGATTCTTCTTCATGATTTGGTTAAGGATAGAGATAATTTATAGATAAATAGGATAATGGTGTAAAAGTTGATAAAGAATGTTGTATACCATGCAATATTGATTGAAGATTATAGCCACCCAAGATCTTTATGTACTTCATGAAAGAACACGAGCGATCCGAAATGAAAAAATAATTGTAATTTAAAAGGATTAAAGTGGTAGATTGAAACAAATAAATTACATGATATGTGTTCATAAATATTACCCCTTAGTTATATGATACAAGGTGAACATAGGATGACATAATATTATGACATGTGTCTCAATCTTATGACTCGAGACAACTAACATGATAACTTATCATCCACTTAAGGTGGAAATGTTATAACTATCCACTAAAAGTGAGATGAATAATTAAACAATGGTCTCAACCATAAATTGAACATTTATTATTATTTGAGAAAGTTCATAATTATTAAGAGATATAAATAATTGACCATTTTGAGTAATTTTAGTATCATCATGATACTTTCTAAAGAAAAATAAAGTACCAAAGTTTTAATACTATATCAATAATCAATTGAGACTCTCAAGAATGCATATTTATTTTGTGTAATCAACATGTTTTATTAAGTTTACCTTAATGGAGGGCTCTTAGGATAAGGTGAATTTAGAGGTTTCAAGGGTAAATATATAAAATCAATATAATTAGGGTAGGAATGGATATTAGCATAGATAATCATATTATGTTATTTATTAAATACTTAATTACTTTGTTGTGTTTATTAGATTGTAATTATCACTAGTTATTGCATTTAAGTTATACCATTTATTTGTTTCCAACATAAATTTTGTTGAATTTCATTGCCAAATACATCATGCATTGTTTCTCTTCAATTTGAGACAATTATGAGGACACATGTAGTGCATGCACAAGGAAACAAAAAATAAGGAAAAGCATCGAAGTGAGCTTGATCAATAGATTGAATAGGAAAAATAGGTAGATATGAATTATTTAGGTAAGGTATCTTTTCACAATAGCATATATAACTATAATTTTTGGGTATATATGTTAACATGAAATATGTTAGCACTATTATATAAAAAAAAATGTCAATTATCATTTTTATGTATGACATTTTGTTGGCGCAAAAACTATATCCATAGTGAGATCTCTCTCCACAACCAGTAGGTGCTTTTGGTGTGATAGAAAACTCTAAATGGTATAAGAACATAATTCATCAGTTTGAATCCCTCAAGCCCTAGACCGTTTGTCCATATAAGTTTGTCTTATCGATGTGGTATGTAATGGGTGTGAATTCCATATGGTTTGTGGTTGTATCCATCTCTATCTTGTGGGTGCGGGGGTGGGGGGGATGTTGGTGTAGAAACTATATCTATGACGAGATCCCTCTCCACCACCAGTATGTGCTTTTAGTGTGACGACAAATATACATGGTATTAGAGTGTAGGACATCGGGAGTCCCTAAAGCCCTAGACCCTTCATCCACATAAGTTTGGATTTGTTGGGATTAATGGGAAGTAGTACTGAGAGGGTAGGGGTGAATCAGTAGCTTTAAAAATTTTAACACTTTTCACCATTCATCATTAGTAATCATTCTTTATTGTATTACCAACCATTACTGTTGTTCTTTCTTATGCATGTAACATTAATTCATAATATTTAATTGTTTGAAACATTCATAGAAACATGAACATTAAATTAATAAGCACATAAAACAAGGTATGATATCGCAGAAAAATCTTGTTAGGAAGTAAAATCTGCAGTGTGGATGGCACCCACAATACTTCACTATCTACAGAATGGAAGGGAGTCAGTAAAGGCTTACAATTGATCACTTTTGATAATATTCCTTGTTAGGAGTATTAAAGTGGAGACTCATTAAGATCTACTCTGTTAAGAGCTTTAGCAACATTGATTTAAGTTTGCACTCGGTTAAGAGATTTACAATAGGACTGTTAAGTCCACCTTTCTTGAAAGGATTTCTTAAGTGTACTACACTTGTTAGAATGAGTACAAATGTTTGACCTGACTGTATGCAATCTACAATTTCTGATTACAGATCCATTAAAGCTCTCACAATAAGAATATCACCTATAGTGATTGATGAATTCCTTTTATGTCCTCATTGGTAGCCTATGTTCTTGTTCTTGAAACTGATTTGATTATTTTCTGTCCTTCTACATGAAATCTCTTGTCTAGTTCTTAGATGCTCTTCATGGATACAATTATCATCGAACAAAAACATGTTCACAATAGATTGAGCATCTATTTATACAAGTATTTGACCTATCTTAGAATCACGCATTACAATGTTAACTCTAGATCCAAGGTTTACAACTTGACCTTGATCTTTAGTTTGCATGTTTTAAATCAGTAAAACTAATTAAAAAAATAATAAATGAATTGCTTCCTCTATACACAATGGATTTAAAAACAAATCAAGAAGCTATATATACAACTCCAGTGATTTATCTGACGTGGAAAGTCATATCCACTTTTTCTGGGATGTAACTGACTGACGGTTCTTGGCCATTGCGTTGAACAGAAATTATGTTGGCATTCCTTTTTTGAACTGATCATCGGGTTTCTTTATCCTTTTTTTCATCTAGTAACACTAAATTGTGTTTTTTGGGATGCTTTGAACTTAGTAGTATCGGGTAAACTTGGCGTTGGGTAGTGTTTTGCCCTGTTTATCGGTGTAGTGAAAATCAATGATGTAGATCATGTTTTTCCTTATGTATACTAATGAAAAACTATAATGCCTTCAATCTCCCCCTTTAACATTAGTATAAAAAAATTATATGTGCATAATACTAAAGTTTTTAGTATGTACACCATGTCTATATCCTTGTCATTATATGACTCCCCCTAACTGTATGCATCGGTATGGTATAAGTATATATGTACATGTATGCTTTCTTCTGTACTATACATTCCCTATTCTTTTCTCTTTCAAATGTTTGACTGTACATCATTTCCTCCTTTCATTTACTATGTGATTGTTCATATCACTTCCCCCTTTATACTGACTGAACTGTATGTATATATCACTTCCCCCTTTATTTGATACTCATGACAAAAATTTACAACTTATAAGATGCCAAAAATCTGACAAAAATGTGTAACTTACAATGTGTCAAGAATATGTGAGTGGGTGTTCTTGATGTCTTTGAGAAATTTCTCCTATTTTTCTTATAGTAGTTCTAGTGCCATGTGCTCTAGCTCTAGCCTTACATGCATATCATAAATGTTGTCTAGGATAGACATTTTTGGGGTGGCAATTAGTGCATTTGCCTCTGTCATATATTTCTACAGTAGTGAGAGTGTCGGTAAGAGTTGTACTTGTAGCTCATTTACCTCATCTCGAAACTTGGTCTCTGCAATCTGTATGTCCTATCTCAATTTCTGAGCCTGTTTGAGTTGCTCATTGTGCAATTTTATTACCTCTTCACTATTCATGAGAATTTGTGCACTTGTTTGAAGATGAACATCTATTTGTGCTATCTTGTCGGTATACTCTTGTGTGAGTTGATCAAGTGTGCACAATTTATGTATCAAAGTAATAGCTTCTAAGATTATTGGATCAATTATGCTAACCAATTCAAAAAGCTTTACCTTCTAAAATGCCACTTCCTGGCTTATCTTTTCTGCTAGCTTGAACTCATATTTCTATTCAAGTATTTCTTCCATGACCTTCTCATCATCTATGTCCTGAGATGTTATTGCATCTATGGGTACCACCAATTGATCAAGCAATGGGGTTGTTTGATCAATACTACATCTGGTACTATTTGTTGAAGTATCACTCTTGCTACTTCAAGTACCTTTGCCTCCTTTGTGGCTTTCCTTAATTTATCTTCCATTTCTTTCCTCTCACATATTCTTGCATACTTGTTCAATTCAGTTGGATCCAATGTCCTTGGATCACAAACTGGAATCTCAATGATTTCATCCAGAGTTACTAGATTCTTATGCTTTCTCTTCTTCTTATTTGAGACTTGTGGGGATGCAGATGTATGAAATACCATGGCTAGTTCATTTGTCCTCTCTGAAGTGCTTGGTGAAGGCTTTGTTGATGATGCTTCTTATGTTTTCTTCTCGGGGTGCGCTTGTTGCTTTTGTGATGATGCCTCTCCAACAACCTTAGGTGACTCTGCATATTTTTCTTCTATTTTCTTCTCCAACTCATCTTTCTTTGCTTCTTCACTCTTATCCTTGTATGTGTCCTCTTCTACCTTTTGTGTTTCTCCTTTACTTTGATCAGTAGACTTATCTTTCTGATCATCTATTGCAGCTTTCTCTGTAGTTGTGTCCTTTGTGTTATTTGAGGTGTCTTTTTCTTCATCATCATCCTTGTCCTTGGGTGTGCTTGTGTCCTCTAAAATAGATCCATCATTACCCTCTAGTATATTGATTTCCTTCATTAATACTGGCATATTTCTTTGTATGCTAGCTTGTGCATTATCTAGCATGGTGTCCTACTCATCGGTTTGGTCTTTTTGAGTAGTGACATCCTCATCACTTTTTACTTTCTCTATAGGGTCTAGTTTTGTAGTGTTCATGATTGAAGTTTCTTGCCATGTCTCATCAGAAACATTCATTTCTTTATCTTCTGATGTCTTCAATTCTTTTTTCCTTCCCTGATCCTTACGTGTTATGAATATTACATCATATTTCTTCTACGGATCTTTATCAGAGTCATAATTGGTGATGTCTTGATGTCAATATCATCCATTACCTTGTCCAAATCTATTGGCTCCATATATTCAACATTGTCCAAAGCAATTTTCTAAGGACTTGCCTTGTCTTTCTCCTCCTCTCTATGAGGTGTTTCAGTGAGAAGTAACTGTTCCTCACGACTTGTTGACTCTGTTGGCAGATCTAGGAGTTGTCTCCATTTTTTTTGGGTCATTGTGTCTAGCTCTATAAACTTATCTTCAAGAAATTTGTAATTCCTTATCTTGGCTAAAAAATTTCCTGATTACTTCTTCATAATTTCTTTGATTTCTTCAACCTTAGATTCAGGAAGCATAAGTGTAACCAGTACCCTCTCCCTTGCTTCTCTTACAGACTATAGAGCATATGACCACTATTGGGATATTCTATTACCCAGCTCTTTAGGTGTTTGGTTGATGAATTCACCTTGTACATATTTTAATTTTACCATTGGCCTGATTATTGCCTCTTGTATATTATTTTGGTCCTCTAGTTTGAGTGTATCCCATTGTCTGATTTTCTTATCATTCATTGTACCATGTGTAGCAATGGATTCAACAGCCTCATCAATTGTTAGATTTATGAAATTCTTCTTTGTCACATCAGGCTCATCATCTTTTGTGTCTTCTATGTTAGCTTTTGTTCTAAACAATCTTTTTCTCCTCTTTGTAGGTGTAGCCTTCATAGTTTGTTTCTTTGTTTGCTTTGCTAGCTGCTTCCTCTTATAGGTCCTTACTTGACCTTTCTTAAGAGGTGTGGTATCGTTCTTAGTAGTTTGACTTCTTGTCCTCTACTTATTTATAGGAGGTAGAGGTGTATCCAATTTAGTTTCATCAGAGTCTAATCTTTTCTCATCCTTCCCTTCACCGATGGTACCCTGTTCTTCAGTTTCCTCAGTTTGTTCTTGTTCCTCCTCACTTACAGATAGAATCTTTTTAAGATTCTTGACCATCCTATTTTTCTTATTGATAGTCTTCTTAATTTCTAGGCCTATTTTTATCTTTGACCTAGCCTCTTCATAGGTTCCAAACCTTGGTTGTTTGTTGTCAATGGGCTCATTGATTAATACATCAATAGAATTGGTTGCTTGATTTATACTGATTTCATAATCAAGTGGGGCTAACCAAGATATTCTTGGTACAATTGGTTTTATGTGAGTGAAATCTGTATCCACCATAAAACATATTTCATCCCTATTTTTTCTATCAGTTTCTCAAGGATCCTTGTCCTTTCCATCATCTTTTACTTGAATTCAAGGAAGCATGTGTTGATCTCTAAGTTTTGTTGATCATTAGTGTCCCACACTTAGTCATTTATCTAGGCAGTTTTAGCCGGTCATCACTGTGGCTGAGCTATCTGGTATAGTCTGAGCTATCAAGCACAGTCGTTGCCAAGAAGATAATAGTTTTTGAGTTACATAGCTGCCAAGTTCAGTCCATGCTGAGCACTAGAGTCTTTTTGTGCCGAGCAAGACAACTTTTTTATGTATGTTAGGAATGCTACCAATTTTAAGGTCAACTATTTTGGGCTGACTTATCTAAGAATTTAATATTTTCAATAGGATAATTATGCATTTAATTATTTGATCCCACTACATGGCATGGAGCCAATCAAAAATTGGATTGTCCTAAGTGGCATAAGCATTTGATCCTGATCGTTGATCTAGATCTAATTGCCATATTTGTAAAGTATATTAAGATTGATTCTTACCCTAATTAAAGAGTACTATGAGAGAAGGTGTATGTGTACATGAGAGATGTGTGAAGGTTTGTTTTGGGAGAGGAAGCATAGATCTAGCATAGTGAAAGTGTAGTGAGCAGCAGAGTAAAGATATATCAGATTATTAGATCATAGGAGGTATTGAAAAGAGGAGATCCGTTATCAACATTAGAATGCATATCGAAGGATAAGATCTTGAGACATTCTAACAAGTTTATTAGGTGAAATATCTTAACAGAGTGGTTCTAAAAAACCTTTCTAAATCTCTTAGCCGAGTGCTTACTTTTTTGTAAGTTAAAATCCTTTTAAAAGGTAGATTGTAATGATCTGTAGCTCTTAATTGGACAAACATTTAACCAGGTAGATTACATATTGTGATCAAATTTTATAGCCCTAATAGGCACACTTTATTGTTGTAGTAATGAAGATTTTGTGGGTGTCATCCCCACCCCATTTTTATCTTATTGGGTTTTTGGGTTACCAAATTTTGTGTCTTGAGTTATTTATTTACTATCATGGATGCTACTAGATGATAGATCAATTACATTTATGTATGATTGTGGATCAGTTTGTTTTAAGTGATAAAAGTTAAAGATCTGATTCACCCCCCCCTCTCAGTACCTTTCTTTGTATTTCCAAAAATTGGTATCAGAGCTCAGTTCTCCTACAAAAGGTTTTAATTAGCTTGAGAGTACAAATCTTGAGATGGAGATTTACAAATTGGGTAAAGTCATTGAGAATCAAAAGATTGAAATTTAGCTAGCATTACATCAGCTTGAGACAGCAAGACAGGAATTGAGAAAGTCCTTGATACTTAGGAAAGATTTGGCAAATCTATTATAGAATGGAAAATCTATTGAGAGTGATGCAGCAATTTCAGATCTACTAGAAAGGAACAATACATTATGTGAAGAAGTCAGAAACATAAAAAGAGAACAAGAAATGCAAATAGTAAGACTATGTGAAGTAGTGGAACAAAAGAAGAAAGATGAATATGATAAAGCTATGGCTAAAAAAGACAAAAGAGTGATGAATATCATACTTGATGAAAGGACACATGATGTACAAATGATGACAAATAATCATGTTGTCATGGTGATCAGGAGATTAGTAGGAAAGACATGGAAATTGTGAGTCTGAGATCTGAGAATAGTCAATTGAAAGATTAATTGAGATCTAAGAAAGAACTTAATAAAAGATTGAATAGACCCAACAAATCTTTGACTCATTTTGAAAACCTGATGGAAGCATCAAGGAGATCTAAAGATTCTTCTGGATTAGGTCACATTGAAAAACAAACATCTACTAAGAAAGGAGAATCATCTAAGATTGGTGAAAAGAGAAATGCAAAGTCAAAGAACAACAAGCCTATATACCACCATTGTGGAAAAATAGGACACACAACAAACATCTGTCAAAGCAAGAATGGTAAGTCCAATCCTAAGCCTAAGTTCAATTGTTATTGCTTTAACTATAAGAAGTTTGGACATCAGCACATGAATGTTGGGAAAAGGGAAATAATGCACCTCCCACACCTAGATTCAATGGGTATTGTTACAACTATAAAAAAATTGGACATAGAACATAAAGATTGCAGATCTATTTTTAAACAATAATGGACATCAAAGACACAAGCAAAAGCTCCAAGGAAAGGTAATATTTACAATTGGGATTACAACACATGGCATAGTTGTCATTACTATGGTGAGTATGGACATGTTCCAGAAAACTGCATAAAGACACATTTCAGAGGAAAATCTAAGAGTTGGATGAATGGAAGCCTAGTTTGCTATAATTGTCTAAAAATTGGTCACACTAGGAAGGATTGCAAGACAAGGGTACCTGCTCCTACTATTGAAGAAATTAGAGCACAGATGAGCCAGACATGAATAAGGAAAATAGAACCAAGTAGTAGGGAATCTATTGAAGCTGAGGTCACCCAATCCAATGGATCAGGTGATTACACCATCACTAATTAAGAAAAAAATGGTATGTAAGGAATTGTGATTATATCTCATATCTTTTATCAGTTCCTAACATATAAAGTGAAAAAGTCTATATCTTCATATGTTAAGATGCACCAGGACATATTTTTGAGACATGTACCTAGCAAAGTCAATATACACTATAGGTTTCAAGCAACAATATATGCCAAGCTAGTATGGGTTGCGACCAAGAGATAGACAATTTTTGTGATCCAGATGAGGACAATTGTTTGGCACTCACTCAACAGATGTAAAATTTATTGCAAACTTAACTTTTGACCTTTGGAGCCTATAAAGGAATGAGTCATTCATTACTCATTTTCACCTTGCAATCAAGAATTTTACAGAGTGTTGGAGCATTTGCAAACTTGATTTCTGCAAAGATCTTTCAAAGACTTCTACAGCGTGCCATTAGCTATCCTGAGTAAAAGGTGCAAATTTTGACATCTGCTAAGGTATTATGTTCATCATCTTTGAAACCCTATTTATTTCAAAATCATGGCCACTAGTTCTTTCATAACAGCTAAGGGTATGGAGAAGGAGTTGCTAAAAGTTCAATTGGTAAGGAGCAACATCTGTGTGCCTCCTAATTTTTTAGCAGTTCCTAAGACCACCACCAAGGGTGATCTGACTGGAGCCCTGTCATCAATTCCACCTAAGGTTCTCATGATTCATGATATTAGGTCATGTTATATGTGCAAGATAAGTGAATTTGGTGATCACAAGCTAAGAGAATCTTATAGAAAATTGTGCAAATACAGAGCCTTAAAATTTGAACACAAATATTTAGCCGAGAGAGGGTTAACTCATGCCCTAGACTTTTTGAGGGATTTTAGAATGGAATGGATCAAGAGTATTCTGGGTCATATACATGACATGAACATATGGCTGGAAAATGGACCAGTTAAGATTACAAAGAAATCATTCATCATGTAACTAGTTATGTCAGAGTAAGGAAAACATAAAAGAATTCACTGGAGCCATTTGGAATAAGAGAGGAATGACGATCTCTACCATTACAGATTTGGAGCTTGATTTTGCGGTTAGGGTTATTGATTAAAATTTTTATCACTCGAGTTGATTGGATAGTGTCCCATGTATTGCAGTTGACCAAACTTGGAAGATTGTGAAGAAGGATCATACTTATGACCTTGTCGAGCTTCAACTGATGCAACTGGCCAAGATCCTTGCTTCAATTCAAAAGGCAAAGAATTCAATGTGTAAGTTTGGCTCTCTGCTTGTTTGTATATTTTTCTACTTACAGAATACATTTCCTACTTTTGGGAACATAGTGTGGAAAACAAAGAGACCTATTACACAACAAATCAATGAATTTATTCAGCAATTAGGTGATAATGTTGACAATGCGATGGGAACATATTTTGTCAAATTTAAGAAAAAGATGAGATTGAGGAGTAAAATTCCCAGATCACTAGTTGAGAAAGACTATGAGGATGTTTGTTTCCTAGTAGACATAGATTTCACCTATGTGAAGGTATTAGTGCCAAGGGTATCATGGCTAAGGTCGTTACCTTATGAAGTGAACATTGATGAGACATCATTAGCTATAACAACTCTATTGGCAAAGGAAATTGATGGTGAAACCAAAAATTTTGGAAACTATGAAGAAGCTAAGTCCAAAATGTCTATGGATTTGAAGGTTGGCACTATGGAGAGGAAAAGGAAGAAGATTGTCAAAAATCTGAAGAACATAGTTGGAATGGAGAGTGATGAAGAAGTAGAGGATGCACCTTTGGGTTTATCAAGAGGACATGGAGAAGATATGTCTAGTGGAGAAGAAGAGAGTGAACCTAAAGAGGATATCACTATGAAAGGAAAAGGGAAGCATCCAATGGTTGGCAAGGTAACTAAAGTAAGCAAAGACAAACCTAAGGCCACCCCTCCTATTGCTAACTAGCCTAGGACTAGGGCATCAACTATTTCATCTCAAGCTGAGTGAACAAAAGTATATACAAAGAATAATGATGGAGAGACCAATTTAGGGAAGAGAAAACAAGTTGAAACCAAGGCAGTGTCGAGCAAGCTTGAGAAGAGACCAAAGAGAAAACTAATCTTGGAACAAGAAGATAATGAGGAGAAGACAAAGACAGATGAACCTAGAAACATACCTACAACATCACATAAACCAATGACCAGTATTGATGAGGTATGAAAGCATATTATAAGTACAACTAGTTTAGTAGGATTTAAATTTATCAAGTATGAGAAGAAAAGCATAGAAAAAAAGCATAAGATTCAGGAAGCATTACTAGATATGATGTGTATATTCAAGATGACACCTGTAGAGATATGAAACCTTGTTCCTATAGAACTTTATGATATTTTATCACAAAAGTGGCAGTATGCTTTGATGACTGAAAGACAGATAAGGGAAGGAATACTAGCTAAGGTCATTCCTGATTTAACCAAGAAACAGATAGCCAAGTTTATTGAACAATATCAAAGGAATTTTATTCCTAAAGAAAGATCCTATGCAATATTGAAAAATGGCGTTGAAGGTGTAGTACAATAGAGCACCAAAATATGGAAGGAAACTTTTGGGTTAATCACTAAGAAGGCCAATGAGAAAGGTGAAGGCACCTCAGAGCCAAAGGAAATGGAGGAATAAATTGCTACTGATCAAGCAGAGAGTGAGACAGAACCACAAGAGGAAACCTAAGATGGGAAAACTATAGATTTGAGAATGGATAGTCCCATTGACACTACATTTGGAGATAATAGAAATCTGGATGCCGAGGATCAGAATGAGTTGGAAGACACAGGTATGCAATTGACCATTCGTACAACTGAGGTCGAGATAGAGAAAGAAGGAGAAAAGGAGGTAATCAATACTAATCCACCTATTTTAGAGGTTGTACAAATAGTTTTAGAGAGTGGAGATAAGATGGAAGAAATTGCAAATAAGCCTACAAAATAAGAGGTTATACAAGTGTTGGTGGATCTACCACACCCTCTATCATCAATTCCCACTAGACCCAAAATAGGTAGTATACCTGATCAATAGGAAATCTTGACTCAGATGAAGGAAACAATTAAAATTGATACTGACAAAGGAAAAGATATCATAGAACTTGAGCTGAGTATCAACTCACCAGAACTCAAGAAGAGGAAGCTAAACAAGAAAAAGTCACCAAGCTTAAATGTCACATTGGATGAAGTTATTGTGATTCCTAAATGGGATCTTGAGAGCTTGACATATGAGAAAATTTAGACCCTTCAAGACCTATTGAAGAGGAAGAAGAGACAAGAGGAAATGAAGAGGGAACAAAAGTAGAAGCAAGTTTTGCATGACATAAAGGATATTTTCATTAAAGCTTTTGATATGGAAGATGTAAATGAGAAAGAACCAATAATAGAACAGTTAGTTCACATTGTGTAGAAAATTACTGATGAAAATATTGAGGCAAATGAAAAATTATTGCAATGGTCCGAGAGAATATTTGAGAACAAAGTCTTGGAGAAGATATCTGGAGGGATTGCTACCAAACAGGTTGAACTTTCTTCTCTTGTTGAGATTCTTGAGGAAGTTGTGAATAATGTTTTTTCATTGTAAAAAAGATTATGTGATGTAACATTCTTTACAAAGGATAATCAATAGCTTATTGAGAGGTTGCATTTAGATACAAATTCAACAACAAGTTCATTGAGCATGGATGCTAGTTCTAGCTCCATATATTTTGATAGATTGACTAATGCACACAGGAGATTAGTTGAGATTATGGCTGAAGATGGCCAAATTAGAGCCAAATTAATAACAATTCAGGCTAATTTGATGCCTCATATGGAGGTTATTCAGAAGGAACTAATAGCTACATGAGAATTGGTCAAGAGAGATTCTCATCTCTCTACTCCAGATAGTTTGGTAAGTCTAGCTGTCGAGCTAGAAGTTAAGTTGGAGGTTATGAAGTTTGTTAAGGATAGTTGGGATACATCATTTGCATTGATATTACAGCTTCATCAACCATTTTTGGACAAATACAACTTAGCCCCCACAACTATTAGTGACAAAAACAAGGGGGAAACAAGACAAGAAACAAGAAAAGGAAAGGAAACAAAAAAATATTTTCTGAAATAGGTATAAATATCTTTGTTGAAGGAATGTATATTATGTAGATTGTGTATGAAGAATGAAGTATAATCTAAGGGGGAATACATTGTGTACTTAGGAAAAAATTTTGAATGTAAATGATAAGTGTTTTTTCTACTAATATCAAAGGGGGAGATTGTTGATCTCTAAGTTTTGTTGATCATTAGTGTCCCACACTTAGCCATTTATCTAGGCAGTTTTAGCCGGTCATCACTATGTCCGAGATATCCGGTATAGGCCATGCTATCTAGCATAGTCATTTCCAAGTAGATAATATTTTTTGAGTCACACGGTTTCCAAGTTCAGTCCATTTTGAGTGCTAGATTATTTTTGTGCCAAGCAAGACAGTTTTGTTATGTATGTCAAGAATGACACCAATTTTGAGGTAAACTATTTTGGGCTGAGTTATCTAAGCATTTAATATTTTCAACAGGATAATTATGCATTTAATTATTTGATCTCACTACGTGGCATGGAGCCAATTAGAAATTGGATTTTCCTAGGAGGCATAAGCATTTGATCCTGATCATTTATCTAGATCTAATTGCCAGATACGTAAAGTATCTTAAGATTGCTTCTTACCCTAATTAAAGAGTACTGTGAGAGAAGGTGTATGTGTACATGAGAGATGTGAAGGGTTGTTTTGAGAGAGGAAGCATATATCTAGCAGAGTGAAAGGGTAGTGAGTAGCAGAGTAAAGACATATAATATTATTAGATCAGAGAAGGTATTGAAAAGAGGAAATATGTTATCAGCATCAGAGTGCATATCGAAGGATCAGATCTTGAGACATTCTAAAAAGTGTATCAGGTGAAATCTCTTAATAGAGTGGCTCTAATAGACCTTTCTAAATCTCTTATCTGAGTGCTTACTTTTTTGTAAGTTAAAATCCATTTACAAGGTAGATTGTAATGATCTGTAGCTCTTAACTGGGCAGACCTTTAACTAGGTAGATTACATATTATGATCAAATTTTGTAGCCCTAACAGGCACACTTTATTACTGTAGTAGTGAATATTATGTGGGTGTCATCCCCACCCCAGTTTTATCTTATTAGGTTTCTGGGTTAGCAAATTTTGTGTCTTGAGTTATTTATTTACTATTATGGATGCTACTAGATGATAGATCAATTACATTTATTTATGATTGTGGATTAGTTTGTTTTAAGTGATAAAAGTTGAAAATCTGATTCACCCCCCCTCTTAGTATCTTACTTTCCCATATTGTATTTCCAATAGTATGCAGTCATAACAGATTCAAAATTATCTCCTAGTGACTTATTTAGTTCATTGATCTGTAATTTCACTGACTTAGTAGAGTCCCATTTTAGTTTTCCTACTGAAGGAAAGTATTCTTGAAAGTAGAAAAATATACACATGATAAGTGAGCTGAACTTACATGTGTTAATCTTTGTAGACCTTATTGTATTCATCTTCTCATCAAGTTGTTTCAATAGGATCTCACATAGATGCATCTGTATGCCCTTGGTCACTATCTTGTAAGCTATGCTTACTGATGTTTCTGATATGTTGTTTAGCCTGCTTGCCTGAAATATCTTGTAACCAATCACACATGCACCGAATCTCAGTTCTTCATCAATGATGGTATTCACTTTGAGACCTATGTTATCCCATTCACCTTTTGTAAGCTTTTCTACTTCTGGCCTGGAAGGATGCTTGTGTGTCTTAGGTTTGTCAATTATTGGATAACTAGTGATAGCATGAAGGACATCCTTAGTGATTTGTTTGGGTTGATCCAATCACTACTTTTGGTCATGCAATCTGCTAAGTACCAATCTGATCCAGTCAGTTTTGAAGTCCCTCAGGAAATATAGGGCATTAGTTAGCCCTTTAACCTCTTTGTGTTTGTGATCTTCCTTCAGGTTTCCTTCTGCATCACAAAGCTTCTTGTAAGCTTCATCCATCTCTAGATCACCTATTTTAGCGATCTTGCAGTGAATATAGGACCTTACATCTGCTATTAGCAAAACCCTAGGTGGAATCTTAGAAAATACGACGGTTTCATCAGGTTGCAATGCAATCTCCGGGCATATATTGTATTTGGGTTATGTTAGCACTGCCCTGTAAAAAATTTTGAAATTCTTGGTTCTAAGCTTTTCCCGCGCTTTCTGGTTTCAAATTCCATGCTTTACCATGCAAAAAATAGTCAATAACCTTTTTAAGTCATGATTTATGTTTAGTCGCTCTGTCGCATTGGTCTTTAAAAAGAGTCTTTAAGTCTTGCGACGGCGCGACGAGCTGTCCGAGAAGGAGAATCATGTAATCGCGATCTCCATATGTTTAGTTTTTGTCTGTGCGCGAGTGGGCGACGAGCTGCTTTGCATTGCAAATCGCACAGTCGCGATGTTTTATCAAGGTCAAGTAATAGGTCTGTGAGTCAGCGACGGGTTAAAGTTACGTAAGTTGCGCACTCGCGGTAATGTTATCCTATTTATCTCATGCTCTGCGACTGAGCGATTCCTGTTTAAGTCTCAAGTAGTCGCATACCCGCTCACCATTTTATGTCAGTGTAATAAGTTGCACAATCGTGCGATGAGGTCATGTTCAAGTGGTCGCTCACTTGCATAGGTTTTAACTCATGTGTATTTTGCAGAGCGAGTGTGCGACGAAGGTAGAAAGCACTGATTTGAAGATGCAATCACATAGTCGCACAGGTCATTTTCAAAATTCATAATAGTTTGCAACCGAGCGATAAAGGAGATCAGTCAAATGCATCGTTCACTCGCTGATCAATGCAAACAAAAGGGAAATCAACTCGCGGTTGTGCGATGAGTCAAAAGAACATAAAGCATTGCTCAGTCACTGATAAAAAGAGATGGAAGGAACATAGCTCGTGAGGGTGCGACGAGGAAAGAAAAGAGATAATCGCACACTCGCCGACAGTGATAGAGAAAGAAAAGTTAGTTCGTGAGTATGCGATGAGTTGAAAGATGAAAGACATCGCTCACTCGCCAGTCTATGAAGGTAACAGTAAAATATCTTTTGACTGTGTGACGAGTCAAAAGAGGACAAATATCGCTCACTCACTGATGCTTTGAGCTGATAAAAAAAATAGCCCGCGAGTTGGCAAAAAAGGAGAAAACATATATCATCGCGTAGTCACACAGGAGATAAAGCTGAAGTAAAAGAGCTCACGAGTGTGTGACCAGATAGAGCAGTCAGTAAAGGAATGAATCATCACTCACCTGCTCAGATCAAAAAGTGCAGTTTTAAAAGTCAGCGAGTGTGCGATTAAGGAATTAGATGAAAGATAAGAGGCATTGTCGCTCAGTCGCCCAGACTCAGGTATAATGAAAAGTAAGCTTTCGAGTATGCGATAGAATTAAAATGAACTCAAGGATTTGGTCATCGCTCACTCACCAAAGGTGAAAAATAGAGCAAGAATGGATGGTGAGTACGCGACCAATTGAAGAGCAGGAACTTCGTCGCTCACTTGCAAGGGTCTTTCCAGAAATGAAGAAACAGAACTGAGGCCAGAATTACCATGGATGCCAGGTGGGTGGAAGTTGTTGCCTTTTGATTGGCTCACTATCAAAGGAATGAATAGATGGGATGTGAAGATTAAAGGATAAATATGGTTAAGCCACAGAAGATAAACCTTGTTAATTAGCTGCCACCTTGTTAATTAGTTGTTGAAAAGTTCAGCAAGCGGTTGTAATTCTTCCTAGATGTCTGTAGCTTGTTGCATCCTTATGTTATAAAAGGATCCCAAGACGACTGGTACAGAGATGGTCATTTTTCTGTTTGAAAATAATATTAAGTCTGGTCTTTTTTGGAGAAAATTTTTGTTGAATGTAGTAACTAATGATGACTTTTGAGTAAAATCCAATTCACAGTTTCTGAAGCATTTAGTGGATTTTCTGTCTTCATTTGCATTCTGAATTTTGTTTAAATTGAATGTTCAAGGAGCATTTTTAGTTTATATATCTGT
>MU225579.1:3934070-3949452 GCA_018584345.1 Thuja plicata | reverse complement strand
TTTGCATTTTCTTCAGTAGGTCAAGCTCATAATCAATAGGAATGAATTGTCACTTCAACTTATCCACCATCCGATCCCATCTTGTGATTTTATCCTTTCCTCTTCGATTTCGCTCCAATTGGATCTCTTGCCACTAGATCTTCACATGACCCTTCAGTCAGGCCTTCGCAAACTTGACCCGATCAGGATCCTCAATATCTTGATACTCAAAATATTCTTCACATTCATTGATCCAATCGATCAACTCCTCTGGGTTAAGATTCCCTTAAAATGTAGGAACCTCAATCTTAGGTCTTTTTCCAATCTTGGAAATGGCTCGAAAAAGCTTTTCTTCTTCTGGATTCAAAACTTTAACTTCTTCTTGATCATCATTTCCTTCTTCGGCTTCATCCTCCATTTCATTTCTAACATTAAGATTCATTCCTCTGTGAATCTCTTCTTGCAATGCTCGCACTTATCTCTGGAGCTCTCTAACCTTAGGTGTCACAACACCAGCTCTTCCACCACGTTCCCTTTGTGGAGGCATTCTCACAATGCGCGCTAAAATCCTAACAAGGGTCCTGGTGCAAACTGCCTCACAGTCGGCGATCTATTTACACACTCAGAAACTTCTCGCTCTGATACCACTTGATGCAGGATGCCCCCCTTAATACCACAATCACATAACAAAAACAGAGAAGCAACAAAAATTTGCATGAACAGAAAATGGGCTTCTTATTATCTCCACAAATGTGGAATTACAAACTTTCAGAATTACAATATGCAAAGTCACATGGGCATTCCCCTTACAATATTCTGTAGGACAAAGCCTCGAATTATTACCCAAATCCACCTAGAACTGTCCCGAACTGCCTAAGACAACACTACGGGCCTTCTTTATATAGGCAATTTCCACCGCCCGAGAAGGTTCCAGAAATTTAGCCCTTAGGGCCGACCAAACTTAGAATTATTTTATTTTTCAATTTAGTACATCAAATTCGGCTCAAAATAACTTTTGAAACCTGAACAAAATTTTTGAAGAAAAATTATTTTTTTCTATTTCAGGTGGCCCAACTTCCGGAGACCATAAGTCATCATTAGTTGACCTGATTAACTATTATAACCCCATTTCGGAAATGCCATGAAGCGCTCTACAACACTTGAGTTAGGCAATCTTCATTTAGCCCAAGTTTTGACCTCATCCGGGGCCTCTAAAGCCTTCAAAACTGAGCTCAAAGTTTCTGTACCATGTTTTCAATACTGAAAATTTTCAATATCTTCAAAACTAGACCTGATCTAGCCATGAAACTTTACTAGCAGGCTGATATGACCGAGATGAACCTCCACATGCAAAATCAGAACATTCTGAGATCGTATGACCAACTTACTAAAAATAGCAAGTTTCCATAAATAGCACCTCTACACAAGGTAGCCCTTATTGAAAACAAAACATAAATAATTTTGGGTGATGCAAGATTGCCCTTACACCCATGATGCTCCTGCATCAATTACAAATTACAAAGTAGATCTTGATCAATCTAATCTTGATTGTACCAAAGTATCAATATAATTTATTTAATATAGGTCAATTATTCGAAACCTAATCATTGTAATCAATTTCTAATTTCAATAGATAATTATGAAAAATTACACTTGTAATTTTCAAACAAAGTATCTTGATCTAGAAACTTTAACAAAGGAAACCAAACTATCAATCTAATATAATGTAGAGACCTTGAAAATAATTTGAAACCTAATCAATCTAATTGAACAAACTAATCAATTTATTAATCAATCTAAACAACCCTAATCGATCTAAAATCAATCTAATCTAATCAATTGAAAAAAGTATTGAAATGTCTAATCAATTAAAATTCAAAACTGATAATCAAATAATCTTTTTCTAGAAGGGAAATGGCAGGAGGAAGCGCAGGCCCGTTTGCAGAAGTGACCAAAAGTCAATGTCAGGGTAAGCAATCTTCAGGTATTAGGCAGTAGTTGGAAACACAAGAGGAAAAATTCTAGCAGTATTGTTAGGACACGGGAATATCACTGCATAGGTGGCAAAAACATTGCAGAAGGAGTCAGTTGCATTCGCAGAGCTATAAATTTGAGCAGTACTATGAAGACAATGGAATCCCTCACTCTAAACAATCATCATTCGAGAGTAATGACTTTTCCTGTATTTTTTCTTCTACGCCTGTGGTTCAGCCTATCAGTTCAGATCATTGTAGTCTTCATTTTCAAAAATGTTTGTATGTGGAAAGAAACCCTAATAAGGGTTTGGCAGATCACAAAGGGTTGAACTCAATCTTTTCAGGAAAGGCAATAGTTCAGCCATCCAAACCCTTTTTTGTCAATCCTCGATTCTATGATCGTCAATTCACGAAGCAACCATTATCAAAAGGCAGTCTGCAACCTACGTCTAAGAGACCCTGTCATGCTTCATCTACATTTGAATCAGGAGAATCTTCCAAACAACATGTCGACCGTGAAATGTATTTTCCGCATTTTCAAAAAATGCTTGGGCGGGAAAATTCTTTTTTCAAAAAATCAGATCCACCATTGACAGGGCTAAATAGAGATCTGAATCATTTCAATCTTAGGAAGTATTCTGGTCATGGTAGAAAGATGAATAAGGGAAAACAGCCCATCTTTGATATTTGTGATGGGACTCCACCTGGGTCTGCAACATGCATTCATAATGCTTCACTAAACACTCAGTCTAAAGATAATAATAAAAGCCAGGACATCTCTGTTTCTCCAATTGCAACCAGGGCCCCCTTCAATCCAAAGGTTTCTAAACAGATTTGGCAAAAGAAAGCCTCGAGATATGTAGATGCAGTATATCCGCATAACTCGATGAGTGGGAGAAAGAATTCGATGGTCACTTTACCTTCTCATTTACTTCAGCACTCTATTGGTCTTCTTTGCCAATCAACTCTTATCGGTAAGTTTTCTTCAACTTCCTTATCATTTACAGTCATTAAGGAATTGGCTTTTGTGTCTTGGCCTGGTTTAACAGATATTTTTTATATTGATGCGGAATCCAAGTATTTTGTTGCCCTCTTTGAATCTAAAGAGAATAGAAATTTCATTCATAAACAGAAAGGTTGGTTTTGCCAGGGGTCAGGTCTTTATACTTTGATCTAGACCCTGAATTTTAATCCCAAGGATCCACTCACCCGTTCTTCCCTCATTGGATTTCATTCCCATTACTGCCACTGTAATATCGTGACCCAGAGATTATTGAAATCTTAGCTAACAAATTGGGTATATTCCTCAAGCATGATCTCATTCCATTTGATTTCCTGCATTTGGAAGTTAGAGTTTTCCTTATCATTGATACCAGTAAACAATTTCCTACCTCAATCTCTCTCAAATCTCAGTGGGGCGAATGGGAACAGGCAATTAAAATTCAAGATGAAATCACAGTTAACAAATATCAGCATCGACTGGGTCATTTTAATACCCAGTGTCAAGCTCGAGATATTGGTGTTATGCTTCTTTGCTCAGATTATTGCTTTGATCTGATGAAATGTTCTAAAAATTCTGATTTGAGTGATCGCATTCCATCTCATATCGTGCAAAATGAAACAATGATTGACCGATCGATGGGATTTGTGAGTACAATGCCAGGTTCTGAGTTTATGTGCTTTCTCTAGTGGTTTCTATCATTTATTAAGCAATTTTTTGCTATAGTAACTCTGTGGGTGCCATTGCCCCCTACTTCTCAGAATACTCTGGTGCCATATTCTTACTGCCATGTTGCTGGGGAGTTTTTGAATAAGACTGGTAGTTTTCCTATAACTCTATCTAGACAACTGTTTATTACTCCTACATTAGCAGACAGAAAGACTCGACAAATAGTAGATCAAATTATTTCAGAGATAACTGATAACATCATGTTTGGCATAGCAAGGGAAGAAGGTTTTAGTGTGAGTGATAACGATTCTTCAAAGCTTGATAATATGCTCTGAGAATTTCAGTTCTGGAATAGTCAGGATATTGATCAATTTTCTAGATTTAAGTTGATCACAGATGGGGAAATTGATTTTTTGCCTAATAATGTCTTAATAGGTACTCCTCCTAAAGCTAGTTACTACTTGCAACAAGACAATGAAGAACATCTTGAAATCATTCCTTACGAGGACCCTTTGGGTTTGGAGAAGTGTCTATACCAGCGAGAATAGAGCTCAAATGATAATATGACAACTCAAGTTCTTAATAGTTGGCCTCATGAAGATGTTCTATCTAGTCCCCAATCATCCATGGATAATGAGTTCCATACTGTTAATCGGAATTTTGATCATAATCAAACATTGTCTATTGTGCAATCACCTTCAAAGACCATACTTTCCCTCAAAACACCAAAGTCAAGAGGCAGGCCGAAGGGGTCCAAGACCAAGTCAGAAATAGCAGTTGGTATTCAAACTACTTTGGATGCCCAATTTGTCATGACTAAAAGATCGACAAGGAGAAAAAGAGGTTCTCCTTGTCCGCAATGAAGATAAACTCATGGAATGTCAGAGGCATTAATGCCTCTGACAAGCAGCATAGGATCAAACAAATTGTTGATTCAGGTAGATATTGTTATGCTTTAGGAGACCAAATTATCGCAGGACACTTATGAAAGAACCATTTCTAAATGGACCAGATGGAATTCTTTGCATACTTCAAGCTCGGGTGCATCTGGTGGGCTTGCAGTACTATGGAATCCTCAAAACATCAAAGGCATGCTCATTCATCAGGAGTCTAACTGGCAGATGCTGAAAATTTCTGAGTTTGATTCATCTTTTATTTTGATCAATGTATATGGCCCTGCTCCTACATAGGATAAAGCCAGAGTTTGGGATTCGATTACTCAATTCATCCAAGTTCAGGATTCTCAAGATGTTTTTATTGGTGGGGATTTTAATGCACTTCTGTCATATGAGGAGAAAATAGGGGGTATTACTCCTCCTACTAAAACCATTCAGGATTTCAATTGCTTTGTGGACAATAATAATTTTATGGATATCTCCCCGACTAATGGGTCCTTTACTTGGACAAATAAGCGGTCTGGCTTTGCACACATTGCTGCTCAACTGGATAGATTCCTTTTGACACAAGTCTGGAAACTTAAGGATGTGGAAATCTCTTCAGACATTCTTCTTCAACCAGGTTCTGATCACTTCCCAATTTCACTTAATATTACCAATTCTCATAAAGGAGATGATATCTAATTTCATTCCTCTTTCAAATTTGAAAAAATGTGGCTATGCCACCCTCTTTTTTTACAGCATATCCAGCAATGGTGGATTAATGCACCGCATGTTGTAGGAACCAAGATGCATCAATTTGCCATGAAATTGAAGTTTTTTAAAATTCATATCAGAATCTAGAATCAACAGGTTTTCAAAAATGTTTTTAGACAAAAAGAGGAAGTTAAAAAGCAATTAGAAGATGTTTATAGCCACATTGTCCAAAATGGTATGAATGAAGACACTCATGCTAAGTAGAAAGATCTTCAGCTAGAATGGGAGGAGTTGTGTAGTCGTGAAGAAATCTATTGGAGACAGAAATCTAGAGAACTTTGACTGCATGAAGGAGATATAAACACAAAATATTTTCATTCATCAGTCAAACAAAGGAAAGCTAATTCAACCATTTTTCAAATTGAAGATACCCAGTCTAGAAATCTTATTACCAATGCACAGCAGATTCATGAAGAAGGGGTTAAATTTTTTAAGAATTTACTTGCTCCTGCTTCTTTTCCATCACCCACGGAGGCACAAGTCAATGAGATCCTAGCAGCCATTCCATGCATGGTGTCTGAGCATGATAATGCTTTGTTGATGGCCCCCTTTTCCATCCAAGAGCTTTGAAAGGTGGTCTTCTCCTTTCCTATAGATAAAGCTCCAAGGTTGGATGGCTTCTCTGCACTATTTTATCAAAGTTGTTGGGACATTATTGGATGGGATTTATTGTATGCAGTGGAGGAATCAAGAAAAAATAAGAGTATGCTCAAATATTTTAACACTACTAATATCTCAATAATTCCAAAAGTCAAGAATCCAAAAATATTTGCAGATTTTAGGCCAATTTCATTATGTAATCTGACATACAAGATCATTACCAAGGCCATTTATTTAATATTATAGCATCTTATTCCATCCATTATCTCCTTGAAACAAGGAGGATTTATCCCGGGCAGAGAAACAATGGAAGGAGCGTTAGTGGCTCATGAGGTTCTACACTCAATAGACTCTAATCATTCATCAAATTTTGTGATCAAACTCGACATGATGAAAGCTTATGATAGAGTTTGTTGGAAGTTTCTACTCCAAGTATTAAATAAGATGGGATTTTCAAAAGGTTGGTGTAAATGGATCAAAGCCTGTATCTCAGGTGCTTGGTTTTCAGTCTTAGTTAATGGAAAACTAGCTGGCTTCTTTCCATCATCACAAGGAATTAGATAGGGTGATCCATTATCACCGGCTCTTTTCATCATCATGGCTGAAGTCTTTAGTAGAACTATTAATCATCAACATGAGTCAGGTAAGTGGAAAGGTGCACATGTTTATGGTACTAGTATTTCTGTCACTCATTCCCTATTTGCAGATGATACTCTGTTATTTGGTATGGCACAAGTTCAAGAGGCTCAACATATTAAAAGTATATTACAACTTTATTCTACAGTTTCAGGTCAGGCTATTAATGATCAAAAATCCAAAATATATATCTTTAATACCAACAAGGAGATCTCTGAAAAAATAGTCAGGATTTTAGGATTCTCAGTGGATTTCTTACCATCTATATATTTGGGAATCCCATATTTTATGGGATCAAATAAGAATAGCTATTGGTCTTTAGTGGTGAAATGCATCCAAAGTAGAATAGTGGCTTGGAAAGCTAGATGGCTATCATTGGCAGGTAGAATTCTTCTCATCAAGTCAGTACTTGCAGCCATACCGAATTACTACATTGCAGTCCTTAAAGATCCTCCCAAGATTATTCAGCAAGTACAAAAACTGATTAGAGGATTCCTTTGGTCAGGTAACATGAATGATGCCAAGAAAATCCCTCTTATATCCCTTCATGACATGGCACACATTCCAGCAGTAGGTGGTGCAGGGGTGCATGATCTAACAAAGAGAAATGAAGCATTTGGTGGCAAACTAGTATGGCATATGTATTCTAAACCTCAATCCATATGGTGCAGAATTATGCAACAGAAATACTTGGATAATAATGACCCATCTAGAGTTTTATCTATTTTGGATCCTCCTAAAGGATCAGTAATTTGGGACTTTATGATGGCCTCACGACAAATTGTTCTCAAATACATTTCTTGGGAAGTGAATAATGGTAGCATGGTAAATTTCTGGAGAGATTCGTGGAATGGAAATCCTCCCTTATCTTTAAGAACAAATTCCCAAGATATTATACATATCTCTGAGACAGCTTGGGGTACACATCTTAATCAATATGTGGCTTCTATTTGTAATTTCTCAAGTAAGGTCATTTGGAAAGATCCAAATGAATTAGCACTGTCAAATCAAGATAAGTACAAATTCAAACAAATTCTAGCTTCAGTACAAGTTTTTTTTTTAGGATGTGAAGATAAAATCTTTTGGGTTCCAGCTCAAGATGGTAATTACTCAGTGAAAGAGGGTTATAAATTACTTCAGTAATGTGACTTTGATAAGATTCCTTCTAGAGCTTTCTCTTTTTGTTGGAATGATGTCATGCTCCCAAAGGCAGGCTATTTTGCATGGCTTGCAATTAAGCATAGGATTCTGACTAGTGATAGATTAAACAGGTTAAACATTGCCCCTCCTTTTAATTGTCTTTTTTGCAATGAATATGAAGAATCCGTGGATCATTTGCTATTAAACTGCACATTTGCAGCCCAATGTTGGTCCTTCATATTAAAAAAGCTAAACTACAGTACACCATTGCAAGATAATATTTGGAATCTCTTTCAGTCATGGCCAGTCCTTTTTCCAAAATCATTATTTGCAAATATTTGGAAATGTGCACCAGCATTAGTAATTTGGGCCATCTGGTGGGAAAGAAATAAACATCTTTTCAGAAAAGAGGTATCCCACATCGACAAAGTTCTGGAAGGTATTGAACGATCTATGTCAAAAGTGACAAATGCAAGTATAAGTAGCTGCAAATTCAACCCTATTGTAACTACATGGCATTCTAAAGTGCTTCGGGAATGGAAACATCTTGTTATTCCCTATAGGTGGTAGAGTCATAAGAATTCAACTATACCAGTATCAAGATCGGATGTAAATTGGAGACCTCCAAATGAGGGGTTTATGAAGCTCAATTTTGATGGCGCTTCGAGAGGTAACCCTGGAATCTCAGGACTGGGGGCATGTATTCGAGACATTAAAGGGAAAGTAGTTGAACTTGTCACTTCCCCTTTGGCTGTTGGTACTAATAATTTGGTGGAAGCCCAAGCTCTACTTGCAGGGTTAATTTTAGCTAAACAGGATAATTTTTGTTTGCTGCACATAGAAGGTGATTCATCTGTTATTACAAATGCCTGTATTCATAAAAAGGTACATTCATGGAAATTAAAATATATTTTAATACAAATTTGGAGAATGTTAGATGAATGTCATGATGTTTGTATATCACATACGCTGAGGGAAGGAAATCAGGTTGCAGACTACTTATCTAATTTGGGATTCAATGGTTTACGTCTTTCATCATTGAATCCATCGATTTTGATTGATGACGATGGAGAGCTTAAAAGATTAATTCAAGTTGATAAGGACTGTTGTTGTCATTAATCAACTAAAGGACTTGGACAAGATGGTTTTTGGTATGCGAACTTGGCGATTTAGGATTCGGTCTATGAGTCAATATCATCAACATCAGTGTAATATTCTATCATATATTGTGAGGGATTTGAAGTACATAATGCTGACGATATTTGGTTCAATTGACTAGCACTATTCAAATGGCCTCCCAGGTGCGAGCGTAAAAGAGTAATGAATTCACAACTTGGGAAAGTACAGAGTGCAATTTCCAAATCCTCTCGCTATTAATAGGCATTAAGGATACATTTGTGGCTTACATTTCCAGATTGTTCCACATTCCTTCAGCAAGGTTAGAGAATGGCGAAAAATTTAGATGTTGCTGTGTCGTGCGATTCTTTCCACAAGCAACACAGGGGGATCATGCCAAAGAATCATCGCATTTGGATACTGCCAAGTGTTGAGGAAATTGTGCTTCCAATTCTAGTGGTGGACTCAACTCTTGATACCATTTTTAGTATCCATTCTCCCACAGTTAGGCAGGCTATCAAACGAGTTATTGGGGAAGAACATTTGGGCACCGCTGCAACACAATTATTCTATCCTTCAAATTTAGTGTCCATTTTCTTATCTAACGCCATGGACATCATGTAGTCTCCACTCCTCCTTCAGTCTTTGGAAAATAAGGTAATTCGGCCAGTGTTTATTGCAGATAATAAGCTTAATGCGGCTATGCAATATTATGATCTTTGGTGTGGAATGGCACTAGTGGGAGGACTATTTTTGCATGCCTAGTTGCTTCAAAAGCATGAATTTTTAGTGACTTTTGAGGCTATGAAAAAAGTAGTGGACAAGCAGAGTTCATCACACTTGAAAACTATGCTTCAAGTTACTGCACAGACTCTCGGATATCAGCTGGAGGATAGAGTGAGAAAAATGGGATTTGCATTATTGGACTTGTTTAGATTTTCAAATAACCCTCAAATTCAGGGACAACAACTGGCATCTTCACAGTTGGGGCCAAATAATATGGAGGTTGAGTGTAGTGGTTGGCAGCCCTCGAGCTCTTCTCAGTTGAAGACTGTCGAATGTGCGGGTGTAGGTAGACAGGAGGCCGAGTGTGTAGGATGGGACTCGGTGGTGGCATCAACAAGTATTCATGATGGGGCCGTGACTATGTTGCTTCTAAGACATCCCCAATACCAGGATGATATTGATGTGGTGCGGCATGTAACCAGAACAACAGTCGACACATTGGTGCGTAGTGGGGTTCGAGGTGAGGACGTCATGGAGAGTGAAAAGTGGACCGATTTGAACACAATTTCAAATTTCAAAATTTTGATATTTTGATATTTTGATGCCCCTTTAATTTAATGTGTTTCAGGTAGGGGGTTGGGGGAGGTAGTTAATACTCCTTATTGTATGAATGATGTGATATCAATCTCGGTTGATAGTGAATATTTTTGAATTATTGTACATATTAAAGCGATGATGCTTGGTTTTCTTCCTGATTCTTTCCTAGTTGATCTTTTTGAATCAGTTTATATTAATATATTATAGTGGCTCGCCACTTTTGCCTAAAAAAAAATAAAAAAAATTCAAAACCTAATCAATTAAAATTCAAAAAATGATCAATACAAATTCAATCTAATCAACATACCTAATCGATTTAATTTAATCAATATAATCAATTTCTAAAATCAATTTAAAGTACCAATCTAATATAGCCTAATCAATATTTATTCAATCTAATTGAACAATCTCATCAATTTATTAATCAACCTATTATAACCCCTTAAGCGCTATTATGCACCCTTAAGCCCTATTATGATCCCTTAAGTGCTAATATGAGCTAATATGTATATATATCCAGGTTCAATCATGTATTTCAAATCATTTATAGTCTACTTCAAATATGATTTAAGTACGCACAAGCTAGATCTATGAAAACATGTTAAAAGTCTAAGTTAGCTCCTAATACATGTAGTCTGGATCCTCTCTATCCTTTATTATCTCCAAAACTTTTTCATTTTCTTCAATATTCAACTTCCACTTTTGGTTTCCACGTCCTTTTTGGGCATAGTCTCTAACTGCAACTTTTTCGCTATAACCAAGTGACTATAATGTATAACTCTCTTTCCAGGCATGTATTTAATAAATTGAACTCCATTTTTATCAGTCTTAACTTGTTGATAATAGGTGGCTTCAATAATAGCTGAACCAGTTGGATATTGTTATCCAGCACCATCAATAATTTCTTGTGGCAACTTGTATTCTTATTTGGTGCATCTAAGTAGATAATAATCTACACTTTCTGCATTCTCAGGATCCACAACCACAACAAAAATATCACCTACAAATGTAAAAATGAATTGTGCATTTAAATTAATAACAAAACTTTAAGTTTAGACTACTAAAATTTTAACGTCACTCAAGCAAACCTAATAAATTATATATAAACTGTAAATAAAAAAACATATATCTGTACACGTATGTCAACACACACCTGTAACAACTAAATTAGAAACATGTTCATAATCAACTGAATATATAGGATCATGGATGTCTATATCACTGCCATCATATTCATAAGGAGGCATTCTAATTATCTCTTTCTAATCCCATTATGAAATATATCCATTTGCAATATTAACACATTGACTCATTATGTTGTTGTTAACACAATCTTCAAAAAAAAATGATTTATCTCTTAGTTGAATTAGTGGAGGCATGTGTTGTTCTTTATTCATCACTTGATGTAAACTTATAATACCAATATTTGATTGACAATTGTAAGGATTGTATCAATTGATATTAGGGAAAATTATAAATTTTAAATAAATTAGTGAGATCTCAGTTCAATTATGAAAAATGTGAAATGCATGTACATGCTATATATATAATCAACTTGAACAAATGTGACCTATAATTTAACTTTTAGAATTTGAGTTTGAAAATGAAAGTTTTAAATTCCTATCACTTCCCAAAAGTAACATTTATTGTATTTCAAGTATCTCAAGTAGCGAAATGATTTGACACCATTCAATAATTTTCTTTGCATTTTGTATCATGTTACCTAGATATATAACAATTTCGTATAATTAGTTTATTTCTAGCAAATGAAGATTAAATAAAGTGTACATACTATACTACAAACAAGTTGAATATCAAATTTATGTACCTTGAAGCTCATTTTGTTAGAGTGCACGCTTCACACATGCTCCTGCTCCATCATGCTCTCCTTTTTCATGTCCACTTTCAAAGAAGTTCCAAAGAAACTTAACATTGTGTCTAGCATGTTGCATGACTAACTAATTAAAGACTTTTGCAAACTTAAATTGACCTGCAATTTAAAGTTATAGACATGTACACACACATGAACATTTAACTTATATATATATATATATATATATATATGTGTGTGTGTGTGTGTGTGTGTGTGTGTGTGTGTGTGTGTGTGTGTGTGTGTGTGTGTGTGTGTGTGTGTGTGTGTGTGTGTGTGTGTGTGTGTATTTTACAATTTATCTAATAGAATTGAAAGAATAAAATAAAATAATGTACTTACCTACACTCCCATCAGACCAGATCCAGTATTGTGAAGCATTTATCTGGTGATTCACAAGCTTGTCAAAAAACATGCTGAAACAATGAGCCACACAACTCCTATCATGAACCCTATCATCGATGATATAGAAATGAAGCTCCTTGATGATAATGAGTTCATTTTGATCTATAATTTATATCTCATCTAAATCAAATTGTGCATGTCTATAGGTCACATGCACAAATATTGCAACTTGCTCAGAATGATAATATTGACTTTGGAACTCTAATTGAGGGGAACATATATTGTTCTCCCCAAAATCTACAACTAAAAGAATACAACCAGGTGGGAAACAATTTTTGGAATCACGAAACTATTTATCTTTCCGTTGTGCACCATGCCAATGTTGGATATGTGGATAAATCATAGATCTAAATCTGTCCATGAACTGAACGTACGATAATTCACTCTCCTTGAATACATTTTTTTTTATTCTTGACCTGTCTTCGTTTGGTATCTCTCATATTCAAATCTCTTCCACTAGACTGGTGTTGAAACACCAATATTATCAAATTATAAAGGAAATTTCTATAAATTTCTATAATCATTGCATTAATTTTTTATACAATAGACATTGAATTCATCCCAGTCTTTTGATTTATCGCATAGAATGGACTTCACAAATTTTGTTGTACTTCCATGAACCATATCTAGACTAAGTACTGCCATAACCTTTTTATATGACTGCAAGTATAAGTGAAATTCAACATGATTTTGACAATAGAATTTTTCACAAAACTTATTTATGCCTACGAAGCAAGGGAGCAACATATCAAACATTCTCTGACCTATTTTCACATTTGAAAATTCTTGTTTGAATGTCAAATAGCTCACTTTATGTAGTATCGACAAAATGTTTTGGATGTGAAATCTTCATACTGGTCTCTTCATATTTCATGTGTATAGTGTCCCTTCTATTGGGAAAAACACGAGAGTGGTTGGTTGAAATTTCAATTTCCCATCTTCTTACATCTTCATAAATTCTATCTTTTTGAGGAAATCTACAAATCTGTACCCAATTCTTTTCAATGTCCATATCGAACATATTTATCTTCCTAATATATCTCTAAATAGTTCTTCAAGATACCTTTAGTAAATCAGAAATAGCTCGAACTTGATTTCTATGTATCAATCTCTTATTAGAAATCATAGTCATCAACACTCTTATAGAACATTTGAACTAGGTCTTCCATCTATCATGTTAACAACATTCAATGCATCTTGTAAATTTTCTATTATTGTTTATTTTACTTGACCTCTTGCACTTTTACTATTATCACCACCCAGCAACTCCAAAACCAAAGTCATCTCTCTTTTCCTGAATTACTTTGCAAACAATTGTGCTTTTACCACCAAAGTTTTATCCTCAAAATATTCCTTCCACATATTTTTTAGGTGAAATTTAATAGTGCTTTCAGGTACCAAGTGCTCCACTACAATTCTATTGATAAGCGATTCCTCATTCATCTCCATCAAATTTTGGATTGTAGGATAAATGTGTATACCTCAACTACTACCAATATCCTCCCCTAGTTGAGTTGCACTTTCTTCAACATCGATAGGTTCTTCTTCAACATCGACCAATTTCTCTTTGATAAGTTCGTATAACCTTTCATTTTTTCATTTCTTTTATGATCATATTTCCTTGTTCTAGTCCTTTTATTTCCCATTGCTCAAATAGAAGCAAGAATTTTTTTTTGCTTTAATCCTTCTTGACTAAAACAATTTCCTTCACACTCCTCCGGAAACAAAATGCCTTTGTTTCTTCCCTGAAAAAATTCCTCCCAACTTCACAAATCCCTAATATGCTTAAATAAGGAATGAAATTTACAATTGTATAGTTTATTTAAAAAAAAATTATATATATACCCTTCTCTTTGAAAGGGTGGATCACCCACACAACCGCTCACAGGTAGGCCAACCGCTAAGGGGACTCGGCCCAGTAGGAATCGAATGAGTCTGACTGGGCCAAGTCTACCTAGGTGGCATGCCATGTTGGCAACCAAAACCCCAAAATATCAAAAACCCAAAATTTTGCAATTCTATTGTTTTGTTCCCTGCTCAAAATAGAAAATTTAAAAAAAGTAAAATTACCCTTTTCCAGATCTCGGAACTAAAATTCTGGACATATAAATTTTATAATGTTTCAATTACAAAACGTTGAACAAATCTTCTAAAAACTACGGGTAGGTATATTTAATTTTGAGAAGTTGTTGATTTAGAAAATATTAAAAAAATGCTAAATCAATTCAATTTTTTTTTATAATTATATAAAACACTAGAGAAGAGAGTCCTCTTCAAAAATATATAATTTATTTGGTTTTTGGTATAGTTTTGATATGGGAAAAGTGGCGGGAGAAAAAATAATGTTGATTTCAGGTAACTTTGACTTTGAATACTTATAACGGGAAAATTATAGATCGAAAACACTTCTTTCTTTTTTCATGCACTAGTTATACATGTCATCTAAAACATATTCTGAAATTAGAGGAAAAAAAGTCTTACAAGTTATAATGATTTGGCAGGAAGTAAACCCCCTGATTTGTGGTATTTTTCAGGAAACGAAAAAAGGACCTAAAAAATTCCAAAAAAAAAATATTTTTTGTTCAATTTTTTTTACAAAAATTATAGTCATAAAATTCATCATATTTTACACATTTCATCAGTTTACATCATCTTCAAATTCTCAACAGAAATGTGACTTTTATGCCCTTGACATTTTATAGTTTTGGTGTTGTTAACCTTTTCCTTTGTAAAAGGGGGACAACCTATTGTGGTTTTACCCATAAGGACTATATTAATCTTGAACTTGTTCGTCTCTATTATGTTTTCAAAACTTTATGGTTATAGTGCTATATATATCTTTCATGCATTCAACCATGATAAAAATCACTCTTCCTTTACCTAAACCTTTTGTTGAGATTGCTAAAACGCAATGCAACCAAGATCACCTGCATGCAAAGACTATTACACAGAATGAAACAGACAGAAGAGAGAAGGATCAGAAAGCTAAGGCGGCCGATAGGCCAGAGAATGAAAA
>MU225579.1:3898618-3908651 GCA_018584345.1 Thuja plicata | reverse complement strand
ACCCCAGCACTCCAAAACCTACACAATGTATTGATCAAAACTATTACAGCTTACAATACACTTGCAATGCAAGTTCTTTCAGAAGATTTCAAAAAACCCTTGAAGACAAATCACGGTAGCATAAAATGTTCCAAAAATACACTCACATCACTACTCTTTGCAACCCTAAAAAAATGCTTATATCATGCGCTTCACTTTTTAGGGCTACTCCCAAAGATAACCGTAGTAGGGTTTTACCATTCTCTGAGAAAATAGGAAACCCAAATTTTTTTTTGGGGCGATGCCTCGAACCCCACGATTGGGGAAGAGTGTACAATACTCAAATTTATCAGTTGCCACATGTCTTCACCTGTCATTGAATCTTCTTCACATAGCTCTTACGTGTCATAGGAATCCGTCATAACCGTTTTAGCCATGATCTCCTTACACACAATTCAAGATGCCAACACATCAACATTATTTGCAAGAAATACATTTTACAAAACAAATAATAAGAATAGGAATTATCCAAGGTTGAGACACCTTATTCCTAACAAAGTTGAGAGTGAATTACCTTAGTTTAGGGTTGTGAACACCCTAAGGGATCTAGGAGAAAGATCTCAGAACAGAGCCAAGATGAATCTGTAGAAGCAACAAGACTTTTTTCCACATCAGAGTGGTATCAGAGCCCTAAAATATTTGGGCGTGTGTTGTTTGGATGTTATCTATAGAAACATTTGTCAACTCATCCAAGATGGTGACCAATCCAGAACTCGCAAAAGATGTGGAAGAGAAAAAGAAGGAGAATAGACTCCTAAAGGAATAGTTAGCTGAAATGGTGACTAATTTGGAAGAAGTGTAGGTTAGGACTACAGTAGTCAGTGAATGGATGAGAGAAGCTAATGGAAAGGGTAAAGCAGTGGTAGAGGAAGCCATTATTCCAGAGCCAGACCCCGTGCTTCAAGAAGAGCCATTCTTGAAAGAATTGAAGGCAATGAGTGGTAAATACTTAGAAGGTGTGCCTCTATTTAGTGGAAAGATGGAACCAGAATTAATCATGGAATGGAGGTCTTGAAAATCACTTTGACTGTGATAATGTGACCGAAGCTCAGAAAGTAAGAATAGCCAAGACAAGTTTGAGAGGAACTGCTCTCACTTGGTGGAAATTTGTCCAAGATGAGAGGGAAAAAGAAGGAAAGAACCCCATAACCAGTTGGAAAGGTATGGTGGCCAAGATGAAGGAAACTTACCTTCCTGATGATTATGAAGTGTAGTTGCACAAAAGGAGACAGAATCAAAGACAAAAATATTTAGAAGTCAGTTCCTACACTGAAGAATTTCACAAACTATGATTAAGGTCGCATGTGATGGAAGAAGAAAGCTTGAAAGTGGCTAGGTACTTGAATGGACTTAAGTGGAGTATCCAAGAGGAAATTAGTCTCTTAAACCCCAAGACTATACACCAATGTTACCAGGTATCCCTCAAGGTGGAGGAAAAATTCAAGAAGAAGCAAGATTCAAATAGTAGAGGAAGAGGAAGAGACAGTTGAGGTCATAGAGGAGGATATGGAGGAAGAAATCACAGTGAGTCCAAACTCACTAAGAATCAAGGAGAATCTAGTAACACAAGAGGTGGTTATAACCATGGAAGAGGTACAAATAGTAGTTCAAGAGGAAGAAATAATAACCAAGGAAGAGGATCTTACTTCTCTTCAATGAAGTGTTACAACTGTCAGCAATTTGGACATCCTGCATATCAGTGCCCTGAAAAAGATTCTACTTCTCAAGGAGGTGGGAAAAGAGTTAACTATGTCCAAGAAGAATCAAGTTGCAGTAGAAAGCTATCTGAGGTACCATTAGAATCAGAAGAAGGTGAGAACCTCATGATAAGGAGGACCTTAATCAGAGAGCCCAACAAAGAAGAACCAAGACAAAGGAGAGCACTCTTTAGAGTGAAGTGCAAGATTATAGGAAAGGTGTGTAGAGTCATTATTGATTTAGGCTCAACTGAGAAACCACCAAGTTAAATTTTAAAAGGATTCCACATGACAATCCATACAAGGTTACATGGCTCAACGAAGGAAAACATGTGTTTGTAGGAGAAAAAGCATGGGTAGAATTCACAATTGGAAAGTATAAAGACATAGCTCTATGTGACATTCTTCCCATGGATGCATTCCACCTTCTACTTGGAAGACCATGGAAATTTGATAGCCAAGCCATGCATGACGGAACCAAGAATGCATACTCATTCAAGAAAGATGGGGTGACTTTCAAAATCCTGTCACTAATAGAATAAGGAGAGGTGAAAACATCAAGTCCAAGTGTGCTCATGGTTGGTGAGAAGGAGTTCTTGAAGACTCTAGAAGATGGAGAAGGAGTTGGGTTTGCTTTAGTATTGAAGCCAAAAGATGAAGTTGCTATCAAGAAATCAGAAATACCAAATGAGGTAAAAGAAATACTTGAAGAGTATAAGGATATTGTGAATGATGGCCAGCCCACTCCCCTACCTCCTAAGAGACTTGTTATCCACAAGATTGAATTCATACCAGGAGCTACCTTACCCAACAAAGCTGCCTATAAGATGACCCCTCAACAAAATGAGGAAATAGCAGAGAGTTATTAGACCAAGGCCTAATTAGAAAAAGCATGAGCCCATGTGCAGTCCCTACTATTTTAGCACCTAAGAAAGGAGGAGCTCTGAGACTTTATACTAATTATAGAGCCATAAATAGAATCACCATTAGGTATAGGTTTCCAATACCCAGAATTGAAGACCTAATGGATTATTTAGGGGAGGCAAGGTACTTCAGCAAGATTGATCTTAAGAGTGGCTACCACCAAATTATAATTAATGAAGGAGATGAATGGAAGATAGCCTTCAAAACTACAAAAGGTTTGTATGAATGGCTTGTAATGCCATTTGGTTTGTCTAATGCTCCCTCAACTTTTATGAGGTTGATGAATACAGTATTGGTAGAATGCATTGGTAAATTTGTTGTTGTCTACCTAGATGACATTTTATTTTTCAGAAGAACTAAGGAGGAGCATATTAGGCATTTGAAATTTTTTTTCAAGAAATTGCATGATGAGAAGCTAATGATCAATTTGGAAAAGTGTGAGTTCATGAAGTAGGAGCTTGTATATCTCAGTTTTGTTTTGTCACAGGGTAACCTCAAAATGGACCAAGAAAAGGTCCATGCCATTCTAATTTGGCCTACTCCCAAGGCTGCAACTGAGGTGAGAAGTTTCCATGGTTTAGCTCAGTATTACAAAAAGTTCAGTAGACATTTCAGTGGGATTTGTGCACCCATTTTAGACACCATTAAAGGTGGAATGAAGACAAAGTTTCAATGGACACCACAAGCTAAAAAAGGGTTTGACACACTCAAGGAGAAAATAGTAGAGTTTCCTATTCTAGTTCTTCCAAGCTTTGATAAGATTTTTACTATAGAATGTGATGCAAGTAATGTGGCCATTGGGGCAGTCATAAGCCAAGAAGGAAGACCAATAGCTTTCCATAGTGAGAATATAAATGATGCAAAGAAGTACTCTTCTTATGACTTAGAGTTGTATGCTCTAGTCCAAGCACTCAAGAAGTGGAGGCACTACTTGCTACCGAAGGAGTTCATAGTATATACTGATAACCAAGCTCTCAGCTTCCTTAACTCTCAAGAAAAACTTAGCAGCAAACACATGAAGTGGGTGGAGTATCTACAAGCCTACACATTCAATATCAAGCACAAAAAGGGGGTACAGAATAAGGTTGCTGATGCATTGAGCAAAAGGCTACTCATAGTCCAAGAAGTTCAGCTACAAAGCATAGGTATTGATATCTTCAAAGACCTATATGATGAAGATGAAAATTTTACTCAAACCTACAAGGTATGCAAGGAGTTTAAAAACAACTTTCATGGTGAGTTTTCTGAATATACCTTGCAGAATGATTTATTATTTAAAGGAGGTCAACTTTGTGTTCTTAAAGGGTCTATGAGGGAGAATTTGATTCAATAAAAATATAATGGAGCACTTAGTGGTATTTTTGGAGTCAGTAAGACTCAAGAGCTAGTTACTAGGTTCTATTTTTGGCCTGGAATGAATAGAGATGTTAGACAGTATGTTGAGAGTTGTGTAGTGTGTCAAAAAGAAAAGGGCACATCTTCTAATGCAGGTCTTTATCAGCCACTTCCAATCCCAACCAAACCATGGGAATGCATAAGCATGGATTTTGTAGTTGGTTTTCCAAGAACAAGGCAGGGATATGAAAGTATTTTTGTTGTTGTAGACAGATTTAGCAAGATGGATCATTTCATACCTTGCAAGACCATTCATGATGCTTGTAACATTGCTCAATTTTTATTCAGTGGAGTGATGAGGATACATGGACTCCCACTTAGTATTGTTTCAGACAGGTACAGTAAATTCATGAGCCATTTTTGGAAGACCTTATGGCAAAAGCTTGACACTAACTTGTCTTTTGGATCTGCCTATCATTTATAGACAGATGGCCAAACAAAGGTGTTCAATAGAAGTCTTGGTAACTTGCTGAGATGCCTCACAAAGGAGTATGGTCAAGCATGAGACCAACTCATTGGACAAGCTAAATATGCATACAATGATACAAATAACAGATCAACTGGTAAGAGTCCTTTTGAAATTGTTTATGGCTTTCACCCAAGAGGGATTTTTGAGCTTAGAGAATTGAAAGAAGGAATGTATGGTAGTGGATATGCTAAGGACTTTTCTCATTCAATGAGGGAAGTACATGAAAGTGTGAGAAAGAACTTGATTGAGAATGCTAAAATGGTAAATCAAAAGGTGGTGCAACAAAGAGGGATGAAGAGGCTAGGTCCATGTAAGATACTTGTAAAGTATGGAAATAATGCATATAAGGTGGAGCTTCCAGAAGACATTGGGTTGTCACCGGTTTTCAACATTACAGATTTGATAGCATACAAAGGACCAATTCAAGATGCTGATCAGAACCTTCAAGAGGTAATACAAGAGGTAAAATATCTGAAATTAACCCCTACCCTATCCATGACAGCTGAAAAGATACTAGACTCAAGGGTCTACAAGAAGACTAGGAACAAAGACTATATGGAGTACCTTGTCCAATGGCATGGAAAAGAAGATGTTGATGCTACTTGGATCAGAGAAAAAAACTTCAAGAGGTTGGGCATTGATCCAAACATGCTCAATCCAAGGATGGATTAACCTTTCTTTTTCCTGGGGGAGTATGGTGCAGGAGCACACCTAGCTCAAATCCCTAGCCCTTTATTTTTGGCATGTACTGACCCTAGCCAAGTCAAGAGAGTTTGTGTGGACCTTAGAAGGTCATTTGTTTTTCCCTAAGATGGATATGACTAGGTCAATCCATGTCTAGATAGGTTGCTTGTTTAGTTTCCTTTAGTTGTGTGTGGTGAGGTAGGTTGTAATCCTCTAGAAACCCAACCAAGGCATCAGAAACTTTGGATAAGCTCTTCGTATCATTGGTGCTCGGCAAGCACTACTAGATCAGCCATCACTTCCAAGTTAGCCAGCACTTCTAGCTCAGCCATCACTGCCATCTTGGCCAACACTTCCAGCTCGGCCATCACTGCCAGCTCACCCAACACTACCAGCTCAGCAAGCACTACCATCTCGGCCAACACTGAAGCTCGGCCAAAACTGGAGCTCGACTTTCTTTACTATTTGTCGACAATATTCAGGGCCCATGAATAGCAGATCTTGTCTTTATGGATAGTATGGTTAGTGTAACAGTTCTTGAAGAGATTCTTGTGAATAAGTGGACCATTAGGGTTGTTTCCTATGAGAGGATGGTTACTAATAACATCCCAAGCCTTCATTTTTAGAGATCTAGAGAGTAGAGATTGTAGAAGAAAAGAAGTTACAGGAAAGTTAGAGATATGTAGATTATTGTACTATTTTATTTTGTTTCCAGTAATGTGAAGTTGTAGACTATATTTTTAGTGGATATCAAGTTTCTTTGTGATTCCTTTTGCATGCAAGTAGATTAGTTACTTTATTTTCTATTTTTTAAGCTGTTAGTTCTTCACCCGTTCTAGGTTGTAAGCAATAATAGCCCCTCAAGTTTCTTGAATCCATGGTGAGAGTTAGGTGTTGGGATGGAACTCAAGAGGAGCCCTTGTACATAGTTTCCTTTTTTTTTTTTTTTTTTCTATAGGAGTAAAAATAAAGAGTCTGGAGATCTTACCCTAGGCGAGCTTGGTAATAGTCTGGCTAGGGAAGAGAATGAGAACAATGTTCTGAAAACATTGGTTGAATGAATCTAATTGTGTAGGTTCAGTGAGGAGGAGATGAAAAGAATTTCAACGGGGATTGAGTCTTGAAGAGGAGGTAAAGTTGAGAGTGACTTACCTTAGTTTAGGGTTGTGAAAACCCTAAGGGATCTAGGAGAAAGATCTCAGAACAAAGCCAAGCTAGTTTTGTAGAAGCAACAAGACTTTTGTCCACATCAGGAACGTGCAGAAGAAAAGTGTCACTACAAGCTCATAGAGAATATCAGCCAAGAAGTGACATAAAACAAGGTAAGAATTTCTGAGGTAGTAACTACATTGGAACCAATAATATCAGAAGTAGTTAATTTATTTTAAAATTTGTGCACAATAGAGAATTTCACTATCAAGCATAGTGAAAAGATAGGTTAAATAGATGAAGATCTTAAAGCTAGTGCACAAAGTCTCACAACTGAATAAAATTCATTCCAATTGCATTATAAGAAGATTGTAGAATGAAAACGGTTGAGACTTGAGTTACAAAAGGTTGAAAGAAAAATTAGAGATGAGGTAACTGAGCTTCAAGATATGTTACTACCGACTCTCACATTGTTGTTAACACATATGACTTCAGCAAAAACATTAATTTTCACCCCAGAGATGTCAGTAACTAAGATTATATATGACATGCATGCAAGAATCACTTTGGCACACATGACCCTTGAACACCTCAAGGAGAAATGGGAGAAGAAGATGGTAGATATTCAAAAATCCCATGTCCACATATTTGACAAGCTATAAGTGATGACATATAACTGATTGAATGTTTGAAGATGTTAAGTTGATCACCGAAATGCAGAAAGATAAGGCAAGACATTAAATCAGTTAATGGTTTGTATTTTTATTGATGTCAACTTGATATATCTAATCAGTTATAATCAAACTATCAAAGACTTCAGAGAATGAGCGAGAAAAATATTATGCTTTGAGTAATGCATAAAAGACAAGCATTCACTATGTGACTTCAAACACCGACGACTAGTGGAACCCAATGGACAGAGATCTCCAAAAGAAAATTCACAGTGATTCTTGAGCAAGAACACCAAAAAGCATTATTGACGAGTAGAATCACAAGCATACTCGATGGCCAGAATCAGTGTAAACTAACGGATAGAAAAGCCCAAAGCACAGACAACCCCAACAGACATACAACCCTGACAGAGAAGCCCAAGGAGAACTGGAGTGTTGACCAAAGATACAAAGAGGTAAAACACTGAAGATAACATGAGTTCATAAATGACAAAATATCTAGCTGGAAGAGATAAATATAGACTTAACTGGTAGTTATTATTATTTTCATCGACAAGATAAAGTCATTGACGAGTAAAGGATTTAAAGTTGTTTTATCTAGTTGGAAAGAAGATCTCTACGAAATAAAATAGGAGTTTTTATTTAAATCTGATTGGTTAAGATTATGGATCATGCCAAGATCAAGACAATCAAGAACCTAATAATGGTGATATCATGTCTATAAATAGAAAACTTAATTCATTACGAATTAAGGGGGTTGAATGAAAAATAGGATGTTGGAGAGAAACTGATGAAGAACAACTTCATACAGTCCTGATCAATCAAGCTGAGGAAAGATCTAAAGATTTTTGCAGATACCAAGAAATAGAGTATAGCATCACCAAACAAAACAAAAGTGGAGAAAAGGTATTAAAAGGATATATTGATCAGATTAGTTTTATGATCTTACAATAGATCTGAAAATATGCAAGTATAAGTTGTATATGTGAACATATCATATTATTTCAGTTTAACCATTGATTTAGAAAGTCTCTTAACCAAGAAGGATTTAAATATCCTTCCTATATTGAGATACATCCCAAGGAGTATCAAAAAGTTTGATCATGAAGATAGCATGAGATGCTAGATACCATTTGACAAACCGAAAGAGTTTGGACAAGGAAGGTAGCATAGAAATGCCTGATATCAAGTGAAAAACTAATCTTTTAAATCCTCTAACAAGGTCACATCCAACATTATGTTTGTAACCTTTAATAGGGTTGGATCTTCATAGATCTCACTTCAGAAGAGTGAAAAGTTTGGGTTACCGGTCCCAAGTGGTTTTTTTCTTAACAGGGTTTCCATGTTAAAATCCATGTGTCAATGTGTTTATGAATCATTGCTTTAGTATTTTGCATTACACAAAGCTAATCTAGATTGATCGGTATACTCTAAGTAATTTACTTTTTTCAGTAAATTAACAGACTGCTATTCGGTAAACATACAAAATAAGGTTTAACAAAGAATTCTGAGCAGTAGTAATTTGACAAGTATATTTGAAGGCATTCATCTTATAGGATTGAAGATAACTAGAGGCTTAATATTGTGGTACTAAGTTTATTGGGTTGATTAATTGAAATATTTTTGAGGCCACTGATTCACCTCCCTCTTAGTTATTACTAATAATTGGTATCAAAGATTGTGTTCTTAGAAAAGAAGTTTAACAACTCAAGCAAAAGATCACAAGATGAACATATGAGATGTGCCCAAGTTGAATAAAGAAAACTTTGCATCATGGCAAAGTAGAATAAGACTCCACCACTCAGGTATTGGAAATGACGTAACTCAATACCTTGATACTGAATATGTGTTGCCTATAGGACCTCACACTCTTGATAAATTAAGAGTAAAGCATGAGTATAATTACATGATGATAGAACTTGCCTCATCACTCTCTGATGCTGAGTTTGAAGATGTCAAAACCTGCACCTCTGCAAAGAAAATGTGGGATAAGCTAAAGCTAATACATGGAGGAGATGCCAATGTACTAAGAGCTAGGGTAGAAAGCCTAAGAGGGAGGTTTGATGACCTGAGGATGAAGGAAGGAGAAAATATCACTCAGTATAGCTACAAAATCAAAGAGGTAGTCAATTCTATCCGAGGATTTGGAGGTGTATTTGAAGAGGAGACAATGGTAAGTAAAATCTTAAGAACCTTATTGCCTGTATATGCTATTAGAGTTTGTGCTATTCAAGAAATGAGAGCAGTTGCAAATAATACAATTACTCTAGATAGTCTGATTGGTAGACTGATTTCATTTGAGATTAATAAATTTGATAATAGTGTCTTACCATCTATAGAATCTGCATTCAAATCTTCTTTAAAGATAAGTAATTCAAGTCATAGACATGCTATTTGAAATGATAGTGAAAGTGATAATGAGGATCAAGGACTTGATGAGATTGAAGCACTAATGGAAAGAAGATTGCAGAGAGGCAAAGGTAGATACAAAGGTAAATTACCACTTGTATGTTTCAATTGTAAAGATGTTGGACACTTTGTTGCAAGATGTCAAAATAGAAGAAAAGATGACAAAGGTAATGACAGATCATATGAGAAAAAGTTTGATAGAGGTGATAATAGAGATTACCAAAGAAACCAACAATCTGACAAAGGAGATACCTGATACTACAAGGACAAAGGGAAGAAAGCTTGTTATCTAGCTGAGAACAGAGCTGATGACACTGGCACTAAATCAGAAGAAGACATTGAGATGGCATTTGTAGCCATGAAGGATGATTCAGAAAAAGAAGAAGAAGAATAAAGGTATGTAGAAATTGCACTCATATCTAAAGTTAGTAAGAATGATGTCTGGATCATAGATAGTGGCTGCACTCACCATATTGTTAGAGTAATAAAGTGATTCCACTTATTAATTAAATCATATTGATTTAATTATTAAGTCACTTATTATCTCTCTTTTACTTAAGCTAAACTTTAGGCATTTAATAATTAATTCTTTTATT
>MU225579.1:3883491-3894732 GCA_018584345.1 Thuja plicata | reverse complement strand
ATTCTTGTTTCTTGGTGCTTGGGACTTTGACAAGCCTAGTGATTAGGTTATATTGTCTTGTAGGGTTGAGATAACCTTCTCCAAGTCCTTTTACCATACCTGTGATAGGTATCTAGCACCTACCCCCTCACTTTGGGTGTTGAAGGATTCAAACTCCACCATTGGCTCATTGTTGAAGGCTTCCGCATTGCCACTGCTGCATCAGTTATTAATTAATTTAGGATGTTATTGCATTAAGAGTTTTTTTACATTATTTGCACAATATGTTTCCTCTTCCATCGATCTATGATTTTTGGCCTCCATAGATTTTTTATTCTCTCTTTCTGTGACAGGTTTACATGCAAGTGATTCTTGGGAGTTGTGGGTTGACAGTTTTCATCAATTCCAATACATATGACCGGTGATAAACAAAAGTTTGAGACTTTTGAATACTATAATGGTGGTTCAGTATGAATGGGAAATGATACACCTTGTCCAGTTGAAGGTAAAGGAACTATAATGTTGAATAACCTAAGCAACTATGAAAATGCTTACTGGGTAAAAGGACTGAATTATAATATGTTAAGTTTTTCACAGCTGAATAATATAGGTCACCAAGTGACATTTGAAAATAAGAAGGCAAAGATTTTCAATGAACCGGGAAGGTTGATGAGAACTGGTAAGCAGACAGAAAAGATTGTGTCATGTGAATTTTGACAACATGATAAAAATAAGCAAAAAAGGAATGTTAGAGGCTTACCAAGCATGACTAAGCCTGAGCATATCATGTGCAAGAATTGTCAAAAAGGTAAGATGACAAAGTCTAGTTTCAAGAGTAAAACCCATACATCTAATGCAATTCTAGAATTACTCCATACTGATCTATGTAGACCAATGATGACAAAGAGCTACTATGGAGATAGGTATTTTATTCTCTTTGTTGATGATTATTCTAGAATGATGACAATTATGTTCTTAAAAGATAAATTAGAGGCATTCAAGATGTTTAAATGGTATAAGGCTATGATAGAAAAACAAAGTGAAAAGACATTGAAATGCTTAAGGTCAGATAGAGGAGGGGAATTTACTTAAGATGAATTCACTAACTATTGCAATGAGCATGGAATTAAAAGACAAGTTTCTATACCAAGAACACCACAACAAAATTGAATTGCTAAAAGGAGAAAAAGATCAATTGTTGACTGTGCAAGAACATTAATGATTGAGAAGAGCATCACTTAAACTTTCTAGAGGGAAGATGTTAGTACTTCTATCTACATATTAAATAGATTACAATTGAAGAAGGACACAAAGAAGACACCTTATGAGCTTTGGTATGGTCATACACCCAATGTAATTTACTTCAGAATCTTTAGTAGTCAATGTTATATTTTGAAGGATGATAGAAATGGAAAACTTGATTCCTAAAGTGAAAAGGTATACATTGAACAACCAGAAGGGTTTGTTGATCTAGACAAGAGAAACATGGTATGTAGACTATATAAAGCATTGTATGGATTGAAACAAGAACCTATAACCTGGTATGAAATACTTCACTCCTATCTCATTAGCATAAAATTTGTTAGAACAAATGAAAATGGCAATCTGTACTTAAAAGAAGATACCGATGGTAATATTTTGATTGCTAAAATTTTTGTTGATGATATCATTTTTGGGGGAATGAATTGTTATGCAAATCCTTTGCTAGTGAAATGAGAAAATAATTTGAAATGTCTATGTTTGGGGAGATCAAATTATTTCTTGGTCTACAGATTCTTCAACAAGATGCAGGTATATATATCACTCAGTTTAAATACATCAAGGAAGTGCTAAAGATATTCAAGATGGAAGATTCCTAACCATTTGGAACACCTATGGCTAGAAGATGTAAGCTGACAAATGAAGACAAATCCAATGAGGTAAATCAAACCTTGTATAGATCAATGATTGGAAAACTAATGTATGTTGTTTATACCAGACTAGATATAACACATGCAATTGGAATAGTTCCAAGATTCTCTACTAATCCCAAAGAATCACATATGACTATTGTCAAGAGAGTTCTGAGATATGTGAAGAACACTAAGGACTATGACTTATGGTATAAAATAAAAAGGAAAATTGGAGCTACAAGTCTATACAAATGCTAATTGGGCTGAAAACATTGATGACTAAATGAGCACAACTGGAGGAGCATTCTTCATGGGTGACAAAATTGTCACAAGGATCAACAAGAAGAAAGGATGCATCTCTCGGTCTACTGTAGAATAAAAGTAAGTGGTTGTTTCTACAAATTTATCCAATATTGCATGGATCAAACAGTTGCTGGAAGGTATGAATATGAAGATTCTTGAACCAGTAATTATCTATTGTGATAACACTAATGCAATTAACATTTATAAGAATCCAGTCATGCATGCTAAGACTAAGCATATTATTATCAAGTATCACTATCTGAGAGAACAAGTGCAAGAAAAGGAGGTGATATTGGAATATGTTCAATCAAACGAATAATTAGCTGATATACTCACCAAGCCATTACCGAAGGATACATTTGAATACTTGAGACAGAGACTAGGGGTCCAACCCTTGTCTATCAATCAGTAAGCCGACTAGGAGGTTGCATCAGCCTACACATAATCTGAAGATCATTCATGTTGATGCAAACACTGAGATGAACAACAAGAGATACATATGTACATAGTAAGGTACAAGTATGCACCAAATACAAGAGACATTGTATTGCTAATGGATAGGGAAATTCAAGGAATATATTATATAAAGAAATGGAAGATGAAAAAAAGGTTTTTTGTTTGGCATTGTTGTCAAAGGGAGAGATTATATCATTATCATAAGGGAGGAGACTCATTTTCATAAAGGAGAGATTATCTCATTGATCAAAAAAGATTATATCTTTATCCATGAAGTGAAGTTCCTGAGAATTAGAATAAAGAGTTAATCAATATTCAAAGGGGGAGAGATTGATTACATATGAAATATCCATCTAAGGGAGATAGTTCATACAAAGAGAAGAAATTGCTGTCAAAAGAAAAATAGATTATCAAGAAGAGGAACAGTCAAGGCAGAAGCACATACCAGAACAAAGACATTAGATGCTACATCTATCTAGTGAAGGGATTATAGATTGAAGATACCAATTTGCAAGAATTAAATCTAAGGTATTTGAGCTTACCAAAAGGCAGACATTTGTAATAGTTACAATAGGAAAGATTGATGAAACTATTATATTTCATATTGTATTAGTAATAGTATAGTATGATAATGTAGTGTGTTTCCATCAATGCCAAAGGGAGAGATTGATGACATGTAACTGATTGAATATTTGAAGATGTTAAGTTGATCACCAAAATATAGAAAGATAATGAAAGACATTAAATCAATTAATGGTTTGTATTGCCATTGATATCAACTTGATATAATATAATCCGTTATAATCAATGTGCCAAAGAATTCAGAGAATCAAAGAGAAAAATATTATGGTTTCAGTAATGCATAAAAGACAAGCATTCACTATGTGACTTCAAAAACCGATGGATGGTGGAACTCGATGGGCAGAGATAACCAAAATCCAAGTCACAGTGATTCCTGAGAAAGAACACCGATGAGCATTACCGACGAGAAGAATCACAAGCATACCTGACAGCTAGAATCATAGATTAAAATGACAGATAGACAACCACAAAGGATAGACAACCCCGACGGATAGACAACCCTGACAGAGAAGCCTGAGGACAACTGGAGTGTTGATCAAAGCTACAAAGAGTTAAAAAACCGAAGATAACTTGAGTTCAGAAATGAAAAAATATCTAGCTGGAAGAGCTAAATATAGACTTAACTAGTAGTTATCATTGTTTTCATCGACAAGATAAAGCCAAAGATGAGTAAAGGATTTAATGTTGTTTTGTCCAGTTGGAAAGAAGATCTCTGGGAGATAAAACAAGAATTTTTCTTTAAATCTGATTGGCTAAGATTACAGATCAGGAAAAGATTAAGAAAATCAAGAAGCTAACAATGGTGATATCATGTATATAAAGAGACAAATTAATTCATTACGAATTAAGGGGATTGAATGAAAAAGAGGATGCTAGAGAGAAACTGATGAAGAAAAAATTCATACAGTCCTGATCAATCAAGCTGAAAAAAGAGATAAATATTTCTGCAGACACCGAGCAACAGAGCATAGCATCAATGAGCAGAACAAAAGTGGAGCAAAGGTATTAAAAGGATATATTGACCAGATTAGTTTTACAAGCTTACAATAGATCTAAAAATCTGCAAGTATAAGTTATATATGTGAACATATCATACAGTTTCAATTTAACCATTGATTTAGAAAGTCTCTTAACCAAGAAGGATATAAAGATCCTTTCTATATTGAGATACATGCCAAGGAGTATAACAAATTTTGATCATGAAGATAGCATGAGATGCCAGATACCATTTGAAAATCTAAAAGATTTTGGACAAGAAAGGTAGCATAGAAATGTCGGATATCAAGTTACAAACTAATCTTTTAAATTCTCTAACAAGGTCACACCTAATAATGTGTTTGTAACCTTTAACAGGGTTGGCTCTTCACTAAGATCATTTCAGAAGAGTGAAAAGTTTGGGTTGTCGGTCCCAAGTGGTTTTTCCCTTAACATGATTTCCATGTTAAAAATCCATGTTTCAATGTGTTTACGAGTCATTACTTTAGTGTTTTGCATTACACAAAGCTAATCTGGATAGATGGATATACTCTAAGTAATTTACTATTTTTTGGTAAATTAACTGACTACTTTTCGATAAACATACAAAATAAGGTTTAGCAAATCATTTTGAGCAATAGTAATTTGATAAGTATATTTGAAGGCATTCATCTTATAGGACTGAAGACAATTAGAGGCTTAATATTGTGGTACTAAGTTTATTGGGTTAATTAATTGGAATATTTTTGAGGCCACTGATTCACCCCCCCTCTCAGTTATTATTAACAATAAGTATTACACCTTTGTCATTATTTTTAAAAAAAGGGGGAAACTATATGCAAAGGGGGAAAATATATGTGTAAAGGGGGCAAATATATGTATACATGTCAAAAGGCGGAAAATGCACAAAAGGGGAAAACATGTCAAAGGCCAAAGAGGGAAATATAGAAAGGAGGATACATGTACATACACTATACCGAGTCATGTAAATAGGGGAGTCATTAACAAGGTAAACGCCTTGTATATATACTAAACATATCAGTTTGGACATATTAGTTTTTGATACTAATGCCAAACGGGGAGATTGATAATCCTAAAGGATCATAAGTTGTCATTAGTATATAAAGAAACAGTTTTTGGACCATTGGTAACATGATCACCGAGTGACAACATTCATTCAAGAGCAGAGGTCACCAAAATAGTCAAGAGCAGAGGTCACCAAAATAGTCAAGCGCAGAGGTCACCAAAATAGTGAAGCATAATGATCACCAAAATTAGTGAACGCCGATAGAATTATCACCAAGAGATAGTTCAAAGAGTAAACTGAGAGAACAATTTATAGAGCATACCGAGCACCAGTCTACCGAGAGATAGTTTTATTTATGAGAAAAGTGGATCTGAGATACACGTCACCTAAAGCACTTTAGTTTTAAATTAGCTTTGTGCTTAGCTATAAAACCATTTCTTGAGGATCAAGTAAATCATAAGTAATAGTTTTAATCAGTTTAAATTATTGTAAACATGCAAACTAGGAGATCAAGGTCAAATTGCAAACCTTTAATCATAGCATTTTTCTTGTATAGCATGATACCTAATTAGGTCAAAACCTTTGTATATATAGATGTAAAATCATTCAAGAACATGATGATTATAGCTGACGAAGACATCTATGGATCAGAAAGAGAGTTTCATGTAGAAGGACACAAAATGAAGAATTTAGTTATGAAGAACAAGATTCAAGGCTACCAAGAAGAACAAAGGTATTATTCATCACAGTAAGGTGTTATTGTTTTTATGAACTTAAAGGATATGTAATAAAAAATTCAAGATTTCAAGTCATCAAGTCAAAAGTGTTTTTGACTACTCTCTAACAATTGTAGCAAATAAAAGAAATCCTTTAAGAAGGTGGACTTAACAGTCTTATTGTAAATATCTTAACCGAGTGCACACTTAACATTGTTGTTAAAATCTCTTAACCAAGTAGACTTAACAAGTCTAACATGTTACTCCTAATAGGGTAAGATTATTAGAAGTGATCACAACTTGTAGCCTTAACCAATACCTTCCATTCTATAGATAGTGAAGCTTTGTGGGTTTCATCTCCACTGCAATTTTTACCTTCTAACAAGGGTTTTCTGTGTAACCAATTCTTGTGTTATGTGTAGCTGAGTTTCATGAATGTTTCTATGATTTTTTTTACGCACTTACATTTATGTTATGATATTACATGCATAAGGCAGAGAAGAAATATGGTTGGTAATGTAAGAAAATATTATTAAGGTTAATTGATAAAAGTTTTAAGGGTATTGATTCACCCCTCCCCTCTCAGTACACACCATTCCATTATTCCAACAATTGGTATCAGAGCTAGATCTCTTATTTGGAAAAGTTTAATCACTTGAGAGAAAATATCAAACAATGGGAATAGCAATGACCCAATTAGAAAAAAACCTATAGGTTGACGTCACAAATTCCATCCTAAAAAACCATATCTGCACTATTCTTGAACTATTTCAATTATACTTGAACTATTGGATAATTATAGTTGACAGAAACATCACTATTTTCATCTCTATTACAAAACCGTACGTGAATCTTTCACTACATACAACTTATCAATGGTCATTAAGAAATAAAGAACACAATAAAAAAAGCACTAGATCATAAATTGAACCAATGAGATTCTATCTGCTACAAATAATAGGAGCTTTTGAACCTATCTTAACCTTCAGTATTTTTTTGCAAGAGAAAGAAAACTGTGTAAAGGACTACTTCGTTCTGTATAGTCATTTTTTTTAATAGATAGAAACATATTGTAGATCGGGGTTTTGAGAAAGTAATACTTGATCATCCCTACCAATGTCAAGTCCTTATGGTTATTCCATTTCTATGGAAATATATTTGGTCTAGATATCAGTTTCTTTTTTTCACTAATCTTTTTTATATTCTAGTGTGCTTGATAAGAATATTGAAAATCAGAACAATTGAGACTTGAGTTAAAAAGGATGAAAGAAAAATTAGAGATGAGGTAACCAAGCTTCAAGCTATGTTACTACCAAATCTCACATTGCTATTTAAACACATGACTTCAAAAAAAACATTAATTTCCACCCCAGAGATGTGAGTAACCGAGAGTATATATGACATGCACACCAAAATCACTTTTTCACACATGACCCTCGAACACATCAAGGAGCAATGAGAGAAGCAGATGGAAGGCATTAAAAAATCCCATACCCAGATATTTGACAAGCTGTAAGTATTACACCTTTGTCATTATTTTCAAAAAAGGGGGAACTATATGTAAAGGGGGAAAAAATATGTATACATGTCAAAATGGGGAAAATAAATGAGTCTTAAGACACCACTTTTTTTTTAAATAAGAAAACACTAAACTCTGATAAGAAAATCAAGATAGTTACACTCAAAACTTCAAGATGCAACAAGAACAATAGTTGAAGTATTGTAAATCTACTTTCTAAACTACTAATTTGTTTTGAAAATGGGGGATATTAAGAATGTCAAAAAGGAGGAGCACACAAAGTTGTCCTTTTTTTTTGAAAAAATATAACATAGCATTTGGTATGCCCTCTATAAAATGTCAACACTTGTTTTGAAATTTCAAATTGCTCTAGTGAGAACTTAGCTAACACCATATAGTTTATTGTGTATTTTTTGTCTATTTTTTATTAATATATGATTTTTTACTAATTTTTGAAGTGGACACATCATGAAAACAAGAAATTTGAGCATGCTTCTCCCTAAAATTATTGAAAATTAATATATAATAAAAAATTATTTTTTAGGTGTGTAGAATGGATTCTAGTTTCTAAATTAAATGTAATTTATTTAAAAATTTGACGAATGATCCAAAATGTATACCTGAAGTACCACAAGTTGGTTTTTTACAAAATTGGACATAGTGACAGAAGAAATCAAACATGAAAAGCTTAACATAATCAAAATTAAAAAAAAAAGGTTAGATAGCTAACATCATTGTAGTATTTTTTTGGTCCATGTTGAAACATGTGTAAATTTGATGGGGAGCACAAACAAAAAATTGAGAATTTTTTCCTTTGCCTTTTGAAAATACGTCTCACACTTGTATGCATTATACTATCTTGACAATGAGTATTCACGACTACCATTTGGACCTATGACACTTGATAAAATAAGAGATAGACAATATCACACACAAGTTATGATTGAGATATCATCTTGCCTCATCGACCTAGAGTTCAATTACCTTAAAGGATGTGATACAACAAAAGAGATGTGGGATAAGATTGCATTGGTACATGGTGGAGATCAACATGTTCATAAGGAAAACGATGAAAGTTTGAGAGGGAAATTAGATTCTATGAGAATGAAAGAAGGTGAAAATATTACACAATACAGTGCAAGATTGAAGGAAAATGTGAATGCTATCAAAGGTGCTAGAGGACAGATAGATGAAGATGTAAAAAGTAAATTATTGAGGACATTTTTACCTATGTATGTGATGTAGGAGAATCTTGGGTTCTTGGAAATCCTGTATCAACCAAAAATATGTTTTTTTTTGGTTCGGTAGCTTGTTGGAGATTGCTTGGTAAATTGCTCGGTAACTATTTTTGTTATATCCACATATCACATGCAATATGATCTCAAGAATGGAAGTTGTTATTAAAAAAGGCAATACCGCAACAACTAAGGCAATAACAAGAGGATAACTCAACTCCTAAAACACTCAAGGAAAAAAATCAAGTAAATTCAAAACAAAGCCCAATAACAAGTTGTTCAATTGGAGACTTTTCCAAGAGCATGGAATCCATCAATCATCTTGTTAGAACACAACGAATACTCAAAACACCCAAAAGCAATAAAATACCCAAATTCTGGTAAAATCTGGCAAAGTATGAAAATTATCATTTTAGCATTGAAATGATTTGGATCATGATATAAAAATATCAGGAATGTCCTATAACCATTATAATTCCATAATCATACTAAATATAATAAATAATACTAACTTTAACAACTCGATTAGGCCAAACATGCGACTGACAGGTTGTGGATGCTACACAAAATGATGCACCCACAAAAAAGTCCAAAAATCAAACTTTACGCCAAGCTACAAAATTAAAAATTATTTGCTCTTGGGGTCCAAATAACCCAAAAATCTAGTAAAATCTCAATTTTGACGTCGTGTGAGAAAATAGAAAGCCTCACAATTGAAAATTTCAATCTAAAAGCTTTATATATTTGTACAAACCCAATCGGTTGAAATAGATAGAAAGGAAAGTGGGGAAACAACTAATTATCACCCCATAGTGGAAAAGAAAACAAAAATCAGCTGAAAGAGACAACGGATGAGTAGAAACATGAGAGACTTACCTCTCACCAAGCTAAAGACACTGAAACGGGCAAAAGAAAATAAAAAAATTTGCAAAATCATGAATGACTCCACAAGAACGAGAGAAATTAGAACATGGTTCCTATGATCCACTACCCACATGGATCCAAAAAATAGATCAACCACAACAAGAAAATATCCAAAATGCCCATAAGAGGGTTTGAGCAATTTTGATTTCCAAAAATATAAAAGTGAGGAACAAACTCTTTTCCTCCAAATATATAGTCACTTTTCCAAAAAAGACTTTAAAATTAAATCACTTAAATAATTTTAAGAGAACCAAAGACTTCCCAAAATCAATTAAATCAATCCCAATAAAATGGAATTCAACTGCAGCAAATTAGTTGGCAATAAAATTAAATCCCCAACTACATTAAAAATTAGCATTTAATTATAAATCATATGTGACAGTTGCGGGAACTCTAAATGTATAGGCACATCACTGCTCTATCACAAATACATATTAAAATCCAAATTTACCAACATGTATCAGATGTATAATATAATAATCAAGGATACATCATCCAGATAGGGATGATATTGGCTCAATAATGAATAGGCGATGAAACTATCTCCTATGCCACTGTCAGGGATAAAGACACACTCAAACCTTGTAGCTTAGGTAGAATGATGTATGGTGCCTATTCATTGAAATGTGAAAACATTAAATTTAGCTGCTCATAGTATAAATAGCCAAAGCACATGCACATACATGATTAAAAAAAAAAATAAGAATGATACATCATGTAGATCTCACAAATGAGTGACTATGACTTTGACACAAAGTAGGGCGGTAAATGGGGCCAAAGGCACTCCCAAGCACAAAACTAGCTTGCTTAACACAAATCATAAGCTTTTAAGCATAGAGTAGGAGAGAAGGATTGTAGAAGCTTTTTATTTATTTATCAAACTTCATACATGACGGGCTATAAGGCCTTCCTAATTATGACCAAATACATTCAAATTTATTACTAGACAATCCTCAGACATGCGAGGTCACAAAACCCTGGATCCAACACTATGATCTAACTGCTTCTCTAATCTAAGAACTGTAACCACCCTAATTTGGTCTGCTATGACTAAACACCCTATTTTCCCTAAGTGTGATCATACCCTAGATTATGTCCAAATGACTCTGTTACTGCTTGGCATAATTCTTCAAATCAATTTAATTTCCTAAGGTGATCAAAATCACTAAGTTAATTGATTTAGCCAAAATTAATAATCGATCAAATACATGGCTAAAATGATTAATTTACTAGGAATTAAATAAAGTTGTAAATCATTTGCTCACTTGCAAAAGAACCAATCCCCTAGCTTGATTAATCTAATTAATTAGCTATAGTCCTTTAATTATTAAAAAGCAATTAAGTTGTTAAATAATTAAATTTCCTATTTTTGAATGAATTAAATATGTTTAATTTATTTCATTAATATTCCTCTAAACCCCCAACCTAACCCAACTCAACCACTTGGACCTTCCCAACCCTTTCACCCTTGCTAAGCATTCTTCTAATCCAAATCTAATTCTAACTCCCTTCCTAATGATGTCACATTCCATTAAGGAAGTGATTAGGGACTCAACCCACTTGAGAAAGTCAACTTTCTCAAGCTTGACTTCTCTAAGGACCAACTTGCCAAGTTGAGCCTTACTCCCTCCCA
>MU225579.1:3824056-3861742 GCA_018584345.1 Thuja plicata | reverse complement strand
TTTTCCTTCAAAATTTTTGTTCGGGTTTCAAAAGTTATTTTGAGCCGACTTTGATGTACTAAATTGAAAAATAAAATAATTCTAAGTTTGGTTGGCCCTAAGGGCTAAATTTATGGAACCTTCTCGACCAGTGGAAATTGCCTATATAAAGAAGGCCCGTAGTGTTGTCTTAGGCAGTTCGGGACAGTTATGGGTAGATCTGGATAATAATTCGAGGCTTTGTCCTACAGAATATTGTAAGGGGAATGCCCATGTGGCTTTGCATATTGTAATTCCACATTTGTGGAGATAATAAGAAGCCCATTTTCTGTTCTTACAAATTGTTGTTGCTTCTCTGTTTTTGTTATGTGTTTGTGGCATTAAGGGGAGCACCCTTCATCAAGTGGTATCAGAGTGGTAGTGCCCTTCATCAAGTGGTATCAGAGCGGTAGTGCCCTTATCAGAATCTCTGCCTAAATTTTCATTTTTGTGTTTCTCAAAATATCCACAGTACATAGGGAAATCCTAGAACAAGCTCTATATGGTTCTAACATCCCAAAGGATATTGATATAGACAAATTCCAAGTGATGGTCAATCACATCTCAGCACCACATTACCTCTCCTTTTCTGAAGAGGATGATAAGTCATTGACACAACCACATAATCAACCCCTCCATATTGAAGTATGTATTCATAAAAACCCTGTTAGACATGTGTTGATAGATGGAGGTGCAGGATTTAATATCTGTACACTTGATCTAATGAAGAGACTGGGTCTCTAAGGATAGACAATTGACTCTAGAAGCAAAATAACTATCAAAGCTTATGACGAGGAAGAAATATCCTCCAAAGGTCTCATTATTCTACCTATTCGGGTCAGACCAATTAAGAGGAATGTCATTTTTCAAGTTTTGGATCTACCCTTGGCCTACTATATCTTGTTGGGGAGACTATGGATTCACTAAATGCAAGCTGTGCCATCTACTTACCACTAGTGCATAAAGTTCCCACATAATGGGGTGAAAGTGATGATTCATGTAGATGCTAACTACACTTGCAATAATATCAAAGTAGGTAGTTGATCCCGCATAAAAAAGAGGCTATGGATGCAGTCGCTCCTAAAAATACCAAGGACATGGTTATGAAGAGTTTTGGCAAAACCTTAAAACTTGAAGAAACAGGTATGGGAGAGTACAAGCTAGACCTGACTCCCTCACTGACAGAACTTCCAGTGTCACCAAGATCCTATGGAAAACCTTCCTCGACATTCATGCCTATACCATCCAAGGAGCCAGAAGTACACAAAGTGACTGGCATGGTAAAGGAATCCACATCTTCTTTAGATAATATAGAAGAACAGGCAGTCTTGGACTGGCTTTACAAAGGAGAACCGGTGGAAGCTGAGGTTAAACATTTAGAGATATCCCCAGAATAGTATGGAAAGGGATATGATTTCTTCAAACAGATGGGATACAAAGGAAAGGGATCTCTAAATGACATAGGACAAGGGCTTATTGAGCCTATACACATGGATTTTCAGAATACTAGAGACAAAACATGACTGGGTTTTAATACTAAAACTGATAAACCCGCTTCAAAAGGCAGTCCAAACTCAGATAAAGGGATTGATGAGACAGACGAACTAGAGCAGTGGTCCTATGAAAGATTATTACATGTTGGCACAGAGGATCCCAACTACCAAGGAGAACGCTATGTACCCATCTTTGAGGTACCACAAGATCTTCACACCCCTTTGTTAGCACAACCTCCCATTCAAGAGGTAGGAGACACAACAACGACTAGTTCAGAGATATCATTGATAGCAACAGTTACTCAAGACATACCCTGAAAATAGGATTTACATCCTAACTAGGGGCAACTGGTCACGGTTTCACATATCCTTGATCTACCCCACTTTGATCCACAGGTAGCTAACCGGGTACATCAAATAACCATTGCTGAATACTTAAACAGATCCAATGATGAGGTCACGAACTCTCATGATTATCAATGGGATGAGCTATCTATCACCACTAAAGATATTGGAATAGATACAATTCACATTTTTTACGGCACCCTCAGCTCCTCATAAACAACCTAACACTGCTCCCAACGACACTGATAATCTTGAAGCAGAAGAAGAGTTCCTTCCCCAAGCATTGATGAAGAAACTGGTGATTACATAAGTCTAGAAGAATTTTAGAGGCTACAAGCAAGAATACTCCTTTTACGGAGAGATGATGATGAGATTTCTACTGATGATTCATTAGAGTTTGGTCCGCATATAACTAACAATGACCCTTTTAATGATGATATCACTCTTATTGATCTAAACATTGAAGAAATTAAGTTAACAAAACATGTCCTATCGATTAATAGTCTTGATACTAACGTGAGTCTAATTCCTTCCCAGAGTCTGATTCCTTGTCTTTGATACTTCCATACCTAATTGATTGGACTGAAATAGATCCTACTCCTATCCTTGAATTTCCCAATGACTATACCCTAGCTTGCTATCTCAATGCTTGTGAACCTTACCCTTCTTCCACCAATGCAAGGAGCAAGACTATGTCACAGGAGGATATCAGGTTTCTCAGTCAAAAATTGAAAAACAAAAGAAAAAGGGAACTGATGGTGAAAACCACTTTGTGGCAGTATCAGATCCTAAAATAGTAAAAAAAAAAGATGTATCCAATGGTGAAAACCTCTTAGAGGTGCCAAAGGATGGGATTCTTGATATTCTCCCTGGACACTTTTAGGAAAGGTCTTCAGTACTGATTGAACCAACACAGCCAGTAAATTTGGGCACCATTGAAAATCCTCAAATAGTCCACCTTGCACAATCTTTGTCTGAAGAAGAGAAGAAACAGTTCACATAATTCCTAAAAGAGAATAAGATCAAATTTGCATGGTCTTATACCAATATGCTAGGGCTAGATCCTAATCTAATCATGCACCACTTATCTATAGCTCCCGGGATCAAGCTCATGAAACAAAAACTTAGGAAGATGCATCCCATGTTGCATTATTAGTAAAAGTAGAGCTAGAGAAGTTATTGAAAGCCAGATTTATCAGAGTCATTGCCTATGCAGAATGGATCTCCATTGTGGTCCTCGTGTCTAAGACTGATAAATCTATTAGGATCTGTACAAACTTCAGAGACTTAAAAAAAGAAAGTTTGAAAGATGACTTCCCTCTACCTAACATTGACATGATCATAGACCTCACAGCAGGCTACCAGATGTATTCTTTAATGGATGGATTCTCGGGCTATAATCAAATCAAAATTTCCCTTGAGGATCAAGAGAAAACTGCATTTACATGCACATGGGCACCTTTTGCTGGAACGTCATGCCATTTGGGTTAAAAAATGCTGGTGCAACATATCAAAGATCCATGACAACTATATTCCATGACATGATGCACAAGAACATGGAGGACTATGTGGATGACACATTAGCTAAATCCAAATAAAGAGGTACTCACATTGATGACTTAAGAAAGATATTGGATCGTATGGAATAGTTCCAACTCAGGATCAACCCAAAGAAATGTGCCTTTGGGGTCCAATCAAGGAAGCTCCTAGGATTCATTGTTTCAGTAAAAGGAATTGAGGTAGACCCCGCTAAGGTTAAGGCTATACTGGAGATGGCTCCTCTACACAACATCAGTCAAATGAGGACACTACAAGGGAGACTCCAGTCCATCAGGAGATTCATGTCCCAAATTGTAGATATGGCACAACCCTTTACTAAATTAATACATAAAGGGGTTACCTTCAAATGGAATGAACACTGTGAAGCAAACTTTAGGGAATTGAAATGATACTTGGCTACTCCTATTCTTATGGTGCCTATTCATGGGAAGCCCTTACTCCTATACATTTCAGCTACAACTACATCCTTAGGCGTATTTCTATCACAAGAGGATGAAACAAAGAAAGAAAGAGCTATCTACTACATTAGTAGAACACTAGTCTCCTATGAGCTCAATTACAACATTATTGAGAAAGAATGCTTAGCGCTCATCTTCGCATCACAAAAATTAAGACACTGCATGTTGTCACATACATTAAAGCTCATTGCTAAGATAGATCCTTTAAAATATCTCCTAAGTAGAACAACATTAACAGGGCATCTAGCTAAATGGGTCATGATTCTAAGTGAGTTTGAAATTGAATACGTAGAAAGGAGAGCTATTAAAGGATAGGTCCTTGCAGATCACCTGGATAATTCACCACTCTAGGATGATGAACCTTTAACGATTGAATCCCCTGATGAAACAATCATGCATCTAACTGAGTATCCATGGAGGTTGTACTTTCACAGTTCATTCACTCAACAAGGCTTTGGAGTAGGGGTCCTATTCATAACTCCTCAGGGGTACAAGATTCCCAAATCTTACAAATTGATGTTTCCATGCACCAATAATATCTCAGAATATGAAGCATTGGTAAATGATCTTAAGCTAGCTATAGAGTGGAAAATTGTAGAGTTACACGTGCATGGTGACTCCCAAATAATTATCAATTAGGTCAATGGGGAGTATCAAATAAAAGATGAGAAATTGATGCCCTACAAGCACCTAGTTGATGACCTAAAGAAGTACTTTGTCTTCGTCACCTTCCAGCAAATACCAAGATTAAAAAACAAAGCTACACATGCTACTGCTACCTTGGCATCCATGTTACAACTAGAAGAATATCAATTCCACTATGACTTCTTGGTGGAAGAACTATCCTATCCTGCCTTTGATACCACTGACTACCAAGTAATCTATGCTTTGAACACCCCAGACCAATCTCAGTATGCTAATATCATTGCTTACCTATCTGACCAAACCATTCCTGGTAATCTATCCAGAAATGAGAAGAGAGCTCTGATTAGGATAGCATCGCGTTATGTCCTCATCACTAATAACCTATATCAATGAGGTTTCAATGGTACACTTCTTAGATGTTTAGAACTCAAAGAGTCAGACCATGCATTAAAGGAATTCCATGAAGGTGTATGTGGATCACACTCGAATGAATTTTCACTAGCAAAGAAACTGCTCAGAGTAGGCTATTACTGGCCTACCATAGAAAAAGATACTATTCAATTTTCAAAAACCTATCATAAATTCCAGACACATGGAAATCTTATCCATGCTCCTACTAGAGAACTTATACCTTTTATAACACATTGGCCATTTCAACAATGGGCCTTTGACTTGGTTGGACAAATATATCCCAACTCTTCAAATGGACACAAATTCATCATTATGGCCACTAAGTATTTCAAAAAGTGGGTCGAGGCCATGTTGCTAATTAAAGCAACTGGCAAACAGGTGGCTATGTTCATGCTGAACTACATTATTTGTAGATATGGGATACCCTCTTCAATTGTAACATACAATGGGTGCCAATTTAAAAATCAAGACATTGATGACCTTTGTGAACAGTTTCATATCACTCAACATTGTTCCTCAATCTATTACCCTCAAGGTAATGGACAAGTTGAGGCATCCAATAAAAATATTCTAAAAATCCTACACCAAACTGTAAGTTTCTGGCAGAGACTGACATCTACAACTGAATCTAGCACTATGGGCCTATAGAACAAGCATCAGAATGCCAACTGGAGCCATGTCATTTGCTCTAGTCTATGGTGTTGAAGTAGTACTACCTATTGAGGTTAAAATTCCATCTTTTCAGATATCTTTACAAGGTCTTGTTACTGATGAGCAATACCGCATCAATAGGGTGAATTCTTTGGACCTACTAGATGAGTACAGACAATAGGTGTTCAATCATTTGAAGGTGTACCAAGCACAAATGTCCAAAGGGTACAATAAAAAGGTAAAGCCACGCAAGTTTGAAGTGAGAGATCTTGTCCTAAAAGAGAATCCTAAGAACCAGCCTAACAAAGAACAGAAAGGGAAGTTTGAACCTAACTAGCTAGGACCTTATGTTATCACTGTTACTTTTGGGACTGGATCTTATCAACTAGCTACACTTGAAGGAGACGTTCTTCCAGATCCTATCAACACTCTATATTTGAAGCGGTTCTATGCTTGATGTTTGGCTAATGGAGCCTGTACAACAAATAGTTTTTAGAAAATACCAAAAACATTCAAAAAATTGATCCTGAAGGAAATCCCAAAACAGTGGAAAAATTCTTGAAGAAAGGGCATCCTTGGTGAAAACCTGGTAAATAGGCACCTTGATACTACAAAAACATTCAAAAAAGAAAAAAAATAGCAAAAAAATTGAAAAAGAGAAAAGTGCCTTGATGAGCACCTAGTAAAACATGCATCTTGGTAGAAAAAAGAAAAGAAAAAGATCTTGCCAAGTGGTGAAAACTTGGCAATCAGACGTCACTTATGTTCTGCACTCCATCTATCAAAGCATCACTAATACTGAGCCTTCACAATTACACCTGTGCTAAAATGCTAACCTTGTTTCCTTATGACTATCTTATCCTTTCTTGGGATTTGTCTATCTTTTCTGTCTTAGGATTAGGTCATCTTGCAATGGGGGCATCTTTGCTAGCATGGTAAGTTGCATTTGCTAGGTTTCTCTAGGATGGTTTGCCTCACAAACACAATGTTTCTTGATACATGCAAAACAATGTCACTTTCTAAAACAAGGGTGTCTTTTCAAACATCACATATCTCGAAATGACATTTACATTAACAGAGTTCCTACATTGGCTTACAAACAAGAAGAAATTTATACACAGACATGGAATGCATATTGCTTGAATCCCAACTTTTGATTGGTGAATCTATACTGCGCTTGAAAAATGAATCAATAGTATTTCTCAATACTACCTAAACATAGTTTGATCTTGGTTTGATTATGACTCTTTTATGTTCCGATGATGATTTAACTAGGGGCATCTAAGAAGTTATAAGTTTTCTTTGATTAGTTCTCAATTGATAATTGTTATGTCTTCCGAGTTACTCCATAACGTCTGCGCAAAGAAAAAGAGTCACAACTATGGGGGCATAATGTTTTCTTGGTTTTCTACTTATGATGATTGTTCTCATCTGATCCTATAAATTTCACCTAACATAGATGTTCATGGTAAGAGCTGCCACACAGACTGGATAGCCGCATATATCTCAATCTCTGTTACGTGTAAACTATGGTGAGTTTGAGACAATCTCTTTTTTTATTTTTCTGATTCAGATTCTCACTAAGGTATAGGAATCATAATGTACCCAAAGATATGAATTTTCAAGGTCGTTGCAGGTTCAATATCTTGCCTTAGACAGATTCTGATATAATAAAAGGAAAGTGACTATTTTGTTATCCTGGCTTCTATGCCTTGATGCCTAAGTCTATTTCTGACATTCCAATAAATATAGTATTCATATTGTCATAATATCAGTGGGTATTAGTGATAGTTGTACTATCAGGTGGTATCCATTCCAAAAGAGTGCCCAATGATGATAAAAATCTATACATTTGCATATAAGTGACAAAGTCCTAAGAGTCTTCATATCATTGCATTTTAAAAAATTTCATAGGGCATAAACAAGAAAGAAAAAGCATTAAGGTATTTTGAGCTCCAAATTAACTCAATTTTTCTTCTTCTAAATCCAAGTTAATTACATCATTATTATTGATATCAAATATCCTTGCACATCCATAGCATACATTTTGCATTCATATAAAGTGGAAAAGGAAAATACAAAAATAAAGCATTCTTCCATTACATTTATTTTTACATCCTAAGTGCATCCATACATCTATTTTGCATAAAGGAAAAATCAAAAACATCCATTCGCATATTCCACATAATATCATTTGAAACATATTTATATCAGTGATAAATCTAACAAAATGCATAAATGATGTCATCATCTAAAAAATCTAACTCATCATGAGACCAAGGTAAAACATACATCACATGTGCAAATCACATCTATCACATCTATCAAAGAAAAAAGAACTCATGAAACGTATCAGAATTGGGAAGCTGCATCAGATATATATCATATCACAACATGGTATAGATCAAAATATGGAACAATATGCATAAAGAGTATCAGAGTACCAGAAAGAATCAAATATACATCGATACAAAGTCATAGTACAAAAGGGGGAGCTCAGAAAGATCCAGATATAAAAAAGAGGGGATCTCAGCAGGTTCTAGATATACAAGTATAATCTCAAAATACACATGTGATACAGATGGTACAAAATATCAACTCTACCCTGCCCCCTCTCCCTAATCTGGAGGAGAAGGAGGAGGTGGTACAAATGGAGCTTCTGGAGGTGGCATGGCCCCCTCTAACTACTGGGCCAACTGTGAAAAGGAAGGTGCTCTCTGACCCTCTGGAACTGCTGCATGATAAAGGGCATAATAATATGTGGCCCTCTGTCCCTAGTGAACTGATGTCTAGGCATGTGCATCTCTCTCAACTCTAAGCATATCACCCTGCCTATCCCTCTCTGCTCTCAGACACTTGAGTTGTGTATGCCAATCTGCTAGTAAGGCATCTGCAGTAGTGATCCTGGCCTCTAACACTGTGATCCTGGCTTGGAGCTACTCTCTCTCCCACTCACACCTAGAAAGAGGATCTCCATCTCTACCTATATCCTAATCTTGAGGCCTATCCTGTCCCTTATCCTGTGGTCTATCTTATGACCTCTACTACCTCTATCTCTACTGATCCCTTTGAGGGGCTACAAATATGGATCTCGTACGTCTACTCCCTCCACTACCACTAGCACCACCTGTATCAAAAGCCACACCACCGCCACCCCTATCATCTCCATTATCACCATCATCTAGAGGAGGATGCCTCCCATCTCTCCTACCATCCTATCCTCCATCTCTCCCTCCACCTCTCCTCCCATGTGCCCTCTCCCTCTGTGCACCTCCTCGACCTCGGGCAGGCTTATCATTGACATCATCGTAATCCAAAGGGTCCTCTATGTGAGGAATGGCCTCCTTTGGTACAGTAAATCTTGGGAATGGATGCTCCTACATCTCCACTATGTATCCCCGAGTATAACCTACATCAATCACATCAAGGTGCTGGTCTCATTCTACACCTACCATCTCCCGAATATCCTAATGAGTGGTCTCATATAATAATTGTGCCCCCCATAATCGTACCTCATCTCTGATATGTGCATAGATGGTGGTATCACCACTCTGACCCTGTCTCTGACCGTACTTGTAGAGCCTCCCCCATTTCCCTTTTAAGATTGACATTCTGAGGGGCGTAGATTGCATCCATTAGTACATTTTAGACCTTGTAGTACTATCGCAAGTTTTATACCCTCAGGTCAAACTATGCTTACCTAATTAGTGATACCTTCCTTGGACTTGAGATACATTGTGAGGTTCTGATATTTTATGATACACTTGGTTGGGATGATCTCATGAGTTTTTTTTGATAATATAGTTAGAGGTGTATACATGACCCACTCAGTCCAATTTAGCCGTGTTCTCATTTTGTGACTATCCCTACAAGTTGTGCTTGGAAATTTTGAGAGACCCTGCTCAGGTCAACATGGAAATTCCTCTATCCTTAAGGACCTAGTGTGTGAAACCTCTATGATACATTATGTAAATTATATATTTTGGGATAACACTAGACTCTGATGTACTCTATTGCTTCTTACTCATATTAACAGTTCTATAAAACATTATGTTGCATTAGGACTTATTGATTTATTGATTTTCATGACCAGTTGTTAAGTGTTTGATTAACATGGATTGAATTAGAATAAGGAGATTGTATTTAGAATGGGTGAGTTATGATTTTGATAAATGATAGGTATTTATATGTTATTTGGATAAGAACATGAAGTGGTCATTTGAGTTGAGTTGTGATTGTATGTAGAGATGTTCATTTAATGATAAAAAGGGGATTACAATTAAATATTAGACTGGTTAAATTAATAGGATAACATGACAATGTTATGATGAATTATCATTATATCCACTGTGTTGAGTAGGATTAGATTAACATTAATATGACACAATTAGGATTAACTACCCTGAGATGTGAATTGTGTTCGGAAGTGAAATTGATGACAATTAAAATTGTATGATGATTCAATGGGTACCAATGTTTTCATGAAAGAATTGATTTGGGAATACTATTTTAGAATTATTAGTGAATTATGTGGTATAGGTTGTAAATGATATATTTTAGAATGTTTTTCATTATGTATATCAAATTTTATGTATGATTCGTTTCATTGGACTACTGATATTTGATTTTAGTGTGCAGGGAATTTGACCATGGGAAATAAATCGGGGAACCAAACATAGGCATATGTGAACTCAATTTAAGCCAAGGTTGTGTCTAATGAGAGACAAGACCTCGTTGTATCATGATTTAATTTGTAAATGTATATGGTTGATTTTGGAAATGTATTCCTTAAATGTATTTTCTTATTTTCTTGTGATTATGCCCAAGTGGATATGACATGGTCTAATGATGTGTAAATGTTTGTGTGTGTCATTTGACACTTGTGATTTGTACTTAAGACCATGACATGTGAACTTGGGAATGGTTGTCCACCTACCTAGGTAAGTACATTAGTGAATCCCCATATGCATACCTTAGTTTGGGAGATGGGGGTGTGGTCATCTCATTGGAATTTTCGTAAGTACTCTTATAGTGGTTTTTTGGAGGGGTTTAAAAGTGCCTAGGGGTGTGTTGGGGTCATTTTTAGGTAGCCCACTTGTTATACCAATAGATAAGGGCCATTTTAACCCTAGGATAGCCTCTGGTGGACCATGTGACCCTTCCAAAAGTTGGTTTCCCAAGTTGGACGAAAATAAACTCTTGCGAGGCTTGACCTTGGATAGACCACTCTTTCATTTTTATGCAAAGACATTATTCACCTTTTTGGAGTTTCCCCTTTTAGATTTTTTTTTTAGAAAGTTGTAAGAGTTTAGGGAAGAGAGACCAATTAGAAGGTTTTCCTTCTCCCCATGAGTTTCTAGTGGCCTTTTTAGTGGTGACTCTCCATGTTGGAGAGTTTGAACACCCACTTTCTAACTTTAGAGACAACTAGTGAATGAGGGAAGACTTTGGAAAAATGGACAAAAGGGTAAAAGTTTCAACAAACCTTACCATAACTTCTAGTATCAAGGTTGGTGGTTCCAAGCTCTCTCTCCTCCATTAATGGTGTTTGTTGCATATGGATTTATGAAAGAAGGAAGGAAGAATGTTTGTTTGTTTGTTTTTTTATAATGACATAAAGTGTAGATATGTTGTTTTGTATCATGTTGATGTTGCATTCTTTTTATGTGTAGTTCTTGTTGTGTTTGTAAAAGATGAATCTATGTGTGTGTAGTAAATGTTGTTTGTATGGGATTGTGCAAGGCCAAACTCACCCTTGGGAGGGAAGAGTAGCCTTGAGGGTGAAGGGATGATGACAGCCCTCTTGGTGTAGAGTCTCTCCTGGTGAGAGAGGGATGCACCATGGATTATGGGGTCCATGGTAGGCTTGGAGCATTTGTGCTTTGGAGGTCATAAGGGGTTTTGTTTTCCATTTGGATGAGTATTCTATGGGAGATGTGATATTACACTACATTTTATAGATGTGAGAGTGTTGCCTTGTTGAAGGCTTGTAACCTTGTATTTGCCTATTTCTCCCATCAGGGTACTTGGTCCACCTTCACCCTTGGGAAGATTGTATAAAAGCTCCTTGTGTTAAGCCTTGGGAGGGAATTTATTGTTCTTATTATTATTTTTTTTTATTGTTGTCTTTTTGCTTGAGTGTTACCTGCCTATTCTTGGTTCCCCAAGCTTGGGGGTGGCCTCTTAGAGGCCTAGGCTGGGAGGAGAGCATCCCATGGTCTTTTAAACTTATTGCAGGTTTATGGTTGTATTTTGAACCCCTTGAAGGAGGAGAAAAAAAAAAGGAATTTGGCAGGATGTAAATTTTGGTATATGTAATAGCCTTTGTGGCTAATGTATTGTAATCTTGTTTTTGTGTAAAGAAAAAGCATTGTATGAAGTAAAAAAAGATGAAGATTTTGTGAATTTATTTTCTTAGAAAAATTCATATTAATGCAGAGAGAAATGCATTAAGAATAAGAATCTTGGGATGTTTTCATCATAGTTGTTTTAAGAAAGTTCAATAGAAAAAAAAAAAAGAAGTTTTATTTTATCTTTATGTGTAAAAGTTTCTTAAAAAAAAAATAGTAAAATTTTATATGCATACTTTTATCCTAAAATTTTGGATATAGAGATTAAATAGATTTTTCATTTGAAAGAAAACAAAGCTCTAAAATAAAATTTATATATATATATACTTGCAGATTTTTAACACTAAAAAGTTCCTAAATATCTACTTTTGTTATTACTTTGTAATGTTTATTTTCTTAGTGGATGTTGTCATAATAAATCTATGCTTGCACTCTTTAATAATTTAATTCATATGGTTATTAAAGACTTCCAATATAACATTCTGGGTATATATATATATATATATATATACACATACACACACACACAGTTGGGTATTTGTATTTTTTTTATATTCACTATTTTCTATTTAAAAATAAATAAATGAATACACTTTATTTTCAAATATTTAACCAATAGAAAACTGACCTTAATTATATATATATATATATATATATATATATATATATATATATATATATATATTCTACCTCATTTATCCTTTTTTTATATATTCTGTTGTTTTACACATTAGCCTTTTTTTTTTACAGCATTAGAATAGCATATTATATATTCTTAAAATAATAATAATAAAATTATTACAAGCGATTTTTATCGCTGCAAAAAAACCACCAGTCTTTAAAAGACTTGCGCGCGGGTATGTGGGTGGAGGCAGGGGACCATCCCGACCACCACCACTGCCCTTCATCTAAGGAAGACAGTGGGGGAAGGGGTTTGGCAGCCTCGACCCCACCCGCCACAGCCACGACAGGGGTTGTCGTGGACTGTGGGGGATTGGAAACCACGACTAGCCATGGCGGCCGAGCCTCATTCCAAAAAGAAACCCTACTCTGAAATAAAACCCTACGCCATTGCATTTTTACAAAAGAAATAATAAATAAAACACATGCAAGAAATTTTCAGTATGAAATGTTACTCCTTGTGGGCCTGTGATTAAATCGAAGCCTCTCTCACCACAAAATAATGTATATATATACATTGTATATAAATATATATACAATACTATGTATATATATTTATATAAAATGGATATGTATAAAAATATATATATTTGCATTCTTCTATGGCTTCCATCTTTTCTTCATACCTGCAACTAAAATAAGAGAACAAAAAAAAAATAGAACTAGGGTTTTAGAAGAAAGAGAGAAAGAAATGAGGAAGATAAATGAAATTAGAAACATCTTTTTGGTTTTGAAAAAAAAACTGCCTCTTAACCCTAATTTCAAAATTAGGGTTAGGGTTATACAAAATGGAGTTGACTTTTCTTATTTTATAATAAACATATTTTAGTGAGAATGTTCAAAATTACTTTTGGAGGGAAAATAATTAGCCCTTATTATTATTAAAGTTTTTTCTTAATTTAGACTTAGACTTAAGAAGAATAGAGTTTAAAGCTAAATGATTATGGAGTATATGAATTGGACAATGTTAAGTGTGTTAATTTAATTAATGAATTTCATGAAATATGGTAGCTTTAATTAGTTAATTAACCTAATGTATTTAATAATAATGATTTTAATGGGAATTTAAATGTGTTGGGAGGGAATTCGTTTTCTCCCTTTTTATTTTGACTTTTGATCTCATTAAAGAATTGTTTTAATACTATTTTGGGTAGATTTTTGATGAGGCTTTTTAGCCTAATTAATTCGTTAATTGAATCATTGATTAAGCACTTTACAAATAATTTAATGATTAAACTAATATCTAACGAGAATTTAAAAATGATATTAGATTTGGAAGGGTGGTGTAATAATTAAATCAAGTTATTAAATGAAGATCTCGAAAAGTAAATAATTGATTAAATAATGTATCTCGAGAATTAGTAAAGAGACTGTTATTAAGAGTTTATCTTATGGAGGGTTATTAAATTAATTTATAAATAGATAATCAAATATATTTTATTAGTAATTTTTTTAAAGGGTGTGATTATTAAAGTATATTAAACAATTAGTTTTAATTAAACCTAGCCTTTTATTATATTTACATTAAATAAAATTTAAAAGGGTTCAATCAAACCTTTATTAAATAATGTATCATATATTATTATTGGGATATAGTAATAATATAGGCGAATTGTTGAATTAATTTAGTTATGGATTTAATGAAATAATAAATAGTAGTATTTTTTTAATCAGTCGATTTAATCAATAGAGGTTGGACTTTAATACTCTTCAGTGGAATGAGAAATTTACCAGTAATGCATCGTTAGTCAATTATATTAAGTACATTTTTCACATCATCAAATTCTATTAAAAGAATAAGTAAACCAAATTATTATAGGGTTATCAACTTCATTGTTGCTAGTTTATTTGATCATTACGACGCCTATCCTGGGGGGATTTAATTTAGCAAAATGTATATCAATGTAATTATATTGCTATTTTAATTCCCTTCTCAAATTAGTTAGGGTTTAAGCTTTGGTTAGATGATCAATCAACTTAAACATAGAAACTTGACGAATGGGTTGAGGGACGTTGACATGTCTTCATGATTCCCCTTGTCCCTAATAGCGACTAAAGAAACTTTCCTATTAATGTAACCTAACTCATTAATGATGTAAACTTAGTTTCTCTTTATTAAACTTAGGAAAGCTCACTACTGCTTTCAATACTACCTTAATTACTTTTCAAAAAAAAATTGTAGCATTTTTTGACGTAAAATTTGGGCATGACAGTACTGTCACAACACCCTAGAAGGAAAGAATCTCTCAATCACATATCAGGTGCGACCAATGAGGTACCTGCTTTGAAACACAAAGGGGATCTGCCCCCTATCAGTGACCCACTCCTCACACTCTAGATATGGGCGCCATACTACTGCAATGAGATCATTAAAGAGGCATCTCCAATACTCCACCTTTCCTAGATAGGGTTGTTGTATCAAACCTGCATACATATCTACAAAAGGGAGCTCAGGTGCCTACTACCTCACTATGATGGGTCGTGTGACTGGGATGTACTCCTAGGCCCATATCTACAAGATCAAGACTCCTACAGTCATGCTCCTATTGTACTGGTACACTATCTCGTGCAAATCCCTATACATCTGGCCAAGGATACAGGCCCCCCAAGCAAATCTGTGATGGTGTACTACCATCTTCTCTAGCATGTTGACCCAGTTGACAAGAAACTCGTACTGACCCCTATCTTGCATCAAAATGCTACCAATCAAACTTGCAAGGTACACTGGTAAACGATCATAGTGATCACACATATAATCCCATGAAATATGTCTCTATGAGATCGTATCGTCAGCAAAGAATCTCTGCCCCGCCTCTATGGCCACGACAAAAGATGACTCGAAGCACACCTTGCACCCCATCACTAGAACATGCAGGATCCTCCATACATCCTTAGGAGTCACAGTCATCTCCCCAGTTAGCGGGTGGAAGGTGTTGTTCTCTAATTGCCATCTCTCGGCAAGCGCAGTCAACAACTCTCGATTTACCCTGATGTCAGGTAAATCGATCAAATATCTCAATCCACAGTGGGCTACTATGTCTATCTCCTCGTCAGTGAGCTAATTGCCCAAGGCCAAGACATGGTCTAGATGCAGTACTCTAAAGGATACTACATCAAAAAGGATCTATACACAAAGCAAAATACAGGTTCAAAGACGCATCAATACTCTATATATTGCAAAAAAGGACAAATACAGAATCAGCTAAGTACTTAAAAGTCAAAAAAAGTGATCCAACTTTAAAACGACAAAAAAAGCTAAGTCTAAAGACCAGATACGATTCTGAAAGACCGAGTGTGATCTAGTTTATTGGATGCGATCCTGAAAATACAGGATGCGATGGGGCATACTGGGTGCGATCTAGGATTTGTTGGATGCAACCTAGAAAACTGGGTACGACCTTGAATTTTAGGGTATGAAACTAGTAGGATTTCTTACTAAAAAAGGCCTAACAATTGCTAAACCAGGTGCGATCTAGAAAAGTCTGGATGAGACCCAGAATCTGGTTATCTTGGGGTACAATCTAAGAAACCCCAGATGTGATGCGCGTTTCTGGCATGTGATCTGAAATCCCAGATTTGACCTAGTTTTCAAAGACCTATAACTAATGATAGAAAGCATGAAAAAATAAAATACTAAATTGACAAGGTAGGTTTTCAAGTACTTACTGATGGTGCATACTCGGTTGGCTGCTGGTGTCACCGACTGAGCTCAAAACGATGTCATCACAATGGGAACACCATCTTCTCAAAAAAGCTCTGAATTTACTATGAGTGAATGCAAAAATGAATAGTGAAAAGGTAATTTTTGACATGTATACTGGACTTTTGAACATTCCAGAGGCTCTAAATCCTCTTCCATACAACTGCTACTCCATTCTTGTTCTCCCATTGATCTATCAAGAATGAAATCAAACATAACTACACCATTCTGTGCTATACAATGAAAAATTTTGTCCGGTCTCAAAAATGAAGAATTTCTCCATGGGTCCTAAAAATTAAATGCAAGCTTCATATCAAAAAATTTATGAGTTCTATATCATCACAACGCACATTATTCCTCATATGTCTTAGTTAGACATCATTTTCTCATATACAAAATGCACACTTTTGTGTCATTAACTTGGTAATTTTGTGTTTTCTTTGAAAATGCATCCTCTTTTCTTCTACTAGATTCCTTCTTGGTTCAATCAATCGCTTCGAGTGATATATCCTTTTTCAGATGGATTTTATTCTTTTCCCATTCAATTTCATTCCTGAGGGGGCATGATCACACTATTATCAATCAAATTTTTGCTTGAAATAGCATTAAAATGACTTCGTTATCAAACAAACTAGAGGCATGACAATTTCCTTGACTAAGTCAGAACTGTTGGATAGAAAGCTTTGGTTCTCATAAGCTATATATCTTGTGTTTCCTCATTTTAAAAGATTCTTATTAAGCTCCTAGCAGCTTCATACTGGCTTTTGGATGACAACCAAGTTTAGAATTGATATCTTTAAGATCTTTTATTGATTTTTGGATGGCAATCAAGTTCAAAATCAATACTATCAGTTTAGTTCGATCAAGTGTGGGACTGATCTCATCAACATTTCATTCAAGAACCAAGAACAAAATTCTCAATCTTTCTGAAGTCAACAACAATTTCTTTGAATCAATGCGCTGCTTGCACATCAATTGAAAGAGGGGGAAATGTAACCACCCTAATTTGGTCTGATACGAATAAACACCCTATTTTCCCTAAGTGTGATCATACCCTAGATTATGTCCAAATGACTCTGTTATTGCTTGGCATAATTCTTTGAATCAATTTAATTTCCTAAGGTGATCAAAATCACTAAGTTAATTGATTTAGCCAAAATTAATAATTGATCAAATACATGGCTAAAATGATTAATTTACTAGGAATAAAATAAAGTCCTAAATCATTTGCTCACTTGCAAAGAAGCAATCCCCTAGCTTGATTAATCTAATTAATTGACTATAGTCCTTTAATTATAAAAAAGTAATTAAGTTGTTTAAATAATTAAATTTCCTATTTTTGAATGAATTAAATAAGTTTAATTTATTTCATTAATATTCCTCTAAACCCCCTTGTTGACGGGACTTTGTGACCGGGTCCGCCAACAGGTGTAAGTTGTCACTGGGCACTGGGGTACCGGCCAACTTTGCCTATAAAGGTTGTCCGGGGAAATGAGATTCCCTGGGCCTTCAAGCACATGAGAGTTGGGTCTCGACAGTGCGGGAGCTTAGTTGGGAAATGTGACTATTTTGTTTGAGGGGGATAGCTGGTTATCTAGACTCATCCTCTCTAGGGATTCCGTTAGGTTGGGTTTCCTGCAAGCATGCATTCACTTAACAAATAAATTTAAAAAAGATACTACAGAGTTAGAAATATTCCATCTACCTATAGTTATGCAAAACATTCAAAACATCAACAATGCTCTAACATGCTACACTAAATACTGAAGAAACATAGAACCATCAGTTCATATTTGATCAATATCGAAGAAAAAGGAGGTTGTTAATCTACTTAATGTTAGAGAAAAGGACATGAAGAACATGAAACATAAAATGCCTTCAATCTAGAGATCAAGATGCTAACAACTTCATTGAGAGAACTTTTCCTTCTTTATTGACACCTTTCCAGCAAGCACTGGTGCATGATACAATGATGGCTCCTAGGGAGCATTTAACTATTGAAAGCTTCTAAAGACTAAGGAGCATTGAGCTCTGCAACAAAGAACCTGATAAACTGAAAATGCTATTATCTATGGACTACAAAATAATCAATTTTGCCGACCCCTGAAATGAGGTCAGACTTATTATTTATACACAAGACCTAAGCTAAAACTTAACCTAACTTATTTTACACTTTACAATATTGTATTATTTTCGGTGGCCGATACTACCTGCACCACACTACAAAAGACCTTGAGACAGAAAAGGTCTGACATGTCAGAATTATAAGACAAGAAAAGTGGAGTGGAAGAATCAGCCTCGAGAAGGGAGCTAGGAGGAGAAAAAATAAATCCAATCCCCCGGGGATCGAGGCTACATGCCTCATAAATGGGAAAGTGGTGCCCTATCTCTGATGTGCTAGGTGTAACATTGAAGCGGTGTCTTGGGAAGACCATCTGTCAGAACCCCCTTATCAAGATGACGTTCCTTGTTGTGGTTACCTACTTTCTAACAACCTTTACTAACTGCCTTGAAAGTGATTGGTCGGCCTTTGGAACCGAGACACGGGTCACTTAAAGAATACAAAAATATTGGATCTGGAACTCTGGGATCTGGAAGCTTATGCTTCAAAGAATAAAGAGTACAATTGATACATGGTTGGTGAGATTCTTCAGATTCTGGAGAACTTTATTGTTCCTTATGATTTTTCCCAAGCTTCCAACACTTGGCTTATGCTTTCTTCATCAATATCTCTGATGTTGTCCCACCGGCTGCAAATAGCCTCCAATACTTCCTGGACATCATCGGCCTCATTCCAGAATTCATCCACTATCTTGATGGAATCATGTGATCAAATCATTGTCTTGGACAATTGTGATAGCCTTCCCTGGTCAAAATCTCTGGCAGGTAGACACAGGGACTCCATCCGCTCATCGAACTTGCTGACAACATAGTCCTCCAGGGTACATGTCCCAGTGGTGAAGGGATTGAATTGCCATATTCCAACCATGAATGCGTGAAATAGGCCCAAGGGGTACTAGACCACTATTACCTTCCCTTTCAATGTATTGACCAGTTCCTTGCATACCTCAATTTTGAGGACAAGTTTGGAGTACTAGACCTAGAGGGAATCATATGATTCATCTCCCAAAATACCCACCTCTGTGATGACTTCTTTTCCTATGTTACAAATATCTTCAGGCCTAGCCTTCCACTTTTCATATTTTTCCAAGTCTTTCTCCCATACCTAAGCGGAGCCCCTTGCCTGGCTGACTATAATGTTGACCCAATAAAGGTCAGGGAGGGATGGCGCTAAAAATTGTCTCATTTCAGCTACTTGCTCGACAACCCACCCATCAACAGCCCATGCCTTTTTCTTCATTATCTATAGAGAATCCACGTTGCCCTGTGCAAGCGACATTCTAGAGAAAGGAGTTCTAGGGTGGACTTCAGCAAAGGCTATGTAAGTTCTGTCAGAAGTGTGAGGAGATTGGAATTTGTTTCTCTTTCCTCCTTTAGCTTCTGGCCCTGCTTGATGTATCTGGCCTCTATTGCTTTTGTGGCCTCTTTTAGAAAGTCCAATTCACCTTGCTTATCCCTCTTCCCCAATGCAACTTCTATTATGTTGTAGTCTTCAAGCCTTATGGCCACTGCATCTACATCTAGAGGGGGTGTTGCAATGGTTGCAATTTTAATGCCAGTGGGACCAGTTTGGAGAGTATGGACTATCTACGCTCTCTTGGGCTTTTTGGCCTCTATATTTCTGGCCATCATTTCGGCCAACAAGAGTGGAGTGTTTGTGGCCACCACTGGGACTTTCCTCTTCTTTGACTCCACCAACCATTAGGGTAGCTGGGGCAGCTGGGGCAGCCTTGTTATCAAGTCCCGAGAATATATATTATCCTTGGCATTTGGTGGTGGATTCCTGGGATGCACTTAATCTTCAGGCTCTTTCTCCTTCTCCTGCTCTTGTTCCTTTTCTTGTTCTTTGGAACCTTCTATATTTTCTTCCATGTTGGAATCTTCAATGGTGACATCTGGGACTTTTTCTCTAGTCTCAATATTACCTGTATCTTTGGGGACCTCTTCGTCCCTCCCAGTGTCAACTGATTCTACATTTTCATTATCTGGGACTTCCTGATCAATCTATTGCTTCTGCTCCACTTTTCCCTTGTCAACCTCATCCATTGGGGTATTCTCCTCCATTGGAGTATCTTCTGGGAGAAGGTGAGGGTGTTGGCCGAAGTTCAATAATGCGGCCTCCTTAACTACTTCACCGAATGTGCTCCAGGGTGCCTGATCACCCAGAGTAACCAAAGGTGCTTGAAGCATGATGGTCAGAGGTACATTTGTTCCCTCAGGTCTGGGTTCTCTGACCATTGGTTTCTCATCTGTGGGTTGCCTTGGTATTTCTCTGATCTCTTGGACCGGTATCTTCTCTTGCTCAGGCCCTTCTTATGTTTCCTCCCGAGCTTCTTGTTCTGGTGCTGCCTCCTCTTTTGGGACTTCTTTCTCTATGGGGGCCTCTTCATTATCCTGCATGGCGATCTCTTCCACCATGTGACTAATATCCCCTTGTAAGTTTAGAATTTCATTCACCCCAAACACATCATCAAACTCATCATGTGGGGTGGGTCATCAGGAATTTTTTCAAATTTGGGGGAATCCAAACTAACCTCAACTAGAGGAATTTCTGGCATACCGGGGCCGACAGCTATGCTTGGTGTGGGGGTCACCATTTTCTTCTTCTTTCTCACCAGTGGAGCCCTGGTATCCAGAATACTAGTAGACTCCACCTCAGTGAAAGTCTGTGTGTTCGTCATTGCAGCCAACGACAGGGATCCCGTCGGGTGAGCAGATGCCATTGGAGTTACAAGGAGGTTGGCGGATACCTGTGCACTTATCTGTTGGCTGGATAGCCTTTTCAACTCCATTTTTTGATGTAGCTGAGCCATTAGAAGGGTGGGGACCTGGGGTTGCACTTTGGGAACTAGGACTCCCTCTTTCTCTTTTCCCTTGCTTGTGCTTGGTTCAGCGATCACGGAAGATGAAGAAGGTTTGGTGCCGGCTAAAGAGGGAGTGGTCTACTTGATAATTGCCTTCTTTTGGGTGCTCTTAGGACACACCTGGGAAAAATACTAGTGACTTTCTTCCAAAATGGGGTGACATACCCCATCAATTATTAGGTCCTCAGGGGTGGCCCAATCCACCGGAGGGAGATCTAGCTTGTCTAGTCCTTGCCCCTTATACGTTGTGTCCTCCAGTGGCCTGTCATCTGTAAAGCCCTTTGGGAAAGTCTGAAGGTCAAGCCCTTTCATGAGCCCTTTTCTCATCCATGAATATTGTCAGGCCCAAAGATCAAAACTATCTTGGCAGTTCACCCAAAAGTCTTCAATATCCACCTCATGTGATAGGGATGCCTGGGGAAGTGCTGTGGCAATCTTTCCTAGAGGATCGTATTTTTTCCTAACATGGTGGAATTCCACCAGTCCCATAATTTTTAATTCATTTTATGCCTCTTTTTCTATGGCAAGGCTACATGTATAATTCCTGCATGAAAATGGGAATGGAACATTTATTACCTTCTTCACTGTGAAGAGGGTGTGAAGTTCCATGATTTGTCGGCAGAACTCCGAAAGAATAATCTTGTCCCCGCAATACCGAGGAAGGAGGTGAGGCTTCCCAGAGAAGTTGGTCACTGAAATGTAGGTATGATGCTAAAATTGGATAAAATAGTGGCCCTAGGTGCTAACCAAAGTCATTTTTGCCGCCGATAGTTGGTACCCAGAATCCCGAGTAAGTGTGAGGATGTTGTGGTAAATGAAAGCATCATTCACCCTGCATAAGTTTAGGAAACTGAGCTCCCACTGTATTTGGAGATAATGATCCCATGGTGTGACCTATCCTGGCCTGTTTCTGAGTTCCGCAATTATTCCCAAACCTACAAAAGCCAGTCTTTGTTGGGCTAACACCCACAACACAAGATGTCATATAAAATTGGGAAATCTGGACAACTGCCTTCATTTGTGTATCCATGTGATTAGCTATAATAGCTTCCTAGTTGAAGGTTTGATTGTGGGTTGTGATGCAGTACAAAAAAATAATATATCCACGTCAAGAATTTTGGGGCATGGGGCAATCCAAAGATCCTACATAAAAATATCATGCCCGCCTGGATGGGTTCTTTGAAATCCCCGCAGGGAATTTCCAACTTTATTCTTCTCTGGTTTTGCTTTAGAGACTTTAGCCAATGACTGTTAAGGTGTTGTCGGGAAATGGATTTAGCCTCGCCAAATTCCTCTAATGAGTTGGCCCTGGTGATGACGATGGACCCTTTGAACTGAGGAATCCCCAACCCGGAAGCAAAAGTTGGTGTGTCCAAGGTGACGATTGTGGCCGGGCATTGTAATTGCCTGGGATCAGCAAGTAGAACTATGTGAGTAGGTGCATTGTATAGTATTGCTAGCTGCTTTATTAATTCTAGTGATTGCACTAAAAATGAAAATTTTGTAGCCTTTATGATTCGAGAGGCGGCCAAACAAGTGGCAATGTTGTCTCCTTCGGCCTTTAACTTGTAAATGGTCTGGATCAGACCCTGCAATTTGGCCCAAGTTCCAAGATATGTATCTATTATTTCTTGGACTTTGGATTCCACCTTGGACCCCACAATAGTTCCCTCCTTTGGATATTTGGAGGTTAAGGGTAGCTTTGCCAACATTCTCTCCATTTTAGATTTCATGGCCGTCCGAGTGGAAGTGGTAGGTAGTTTCGTACTATCAGGAGGGGCGATAACGTCAAATTTTTTTTATCAACTTATCAGCAACCTGCAAGATTGGAAAACTATTAGAACATGATACATACATAAAGAAAACTAAAACTCTGGGACATCACCACCATGCCGCACCTGTCCAACAAGTGTTAACATGAATCAAAATAATCCTGAAATACTTGAAATAGACGTGAGTTAAATCCTGGGGTGTTTGTACCCACCGACAAGAGGAAACAGAAAACAAGGGGCAGCTAAGGCCTGGAGTCTAAATAAAATAGTCATTATCATGCTGATGTGACCGATGGGAAACTAAATTCAGCTGATGTGGGTTGGCACGCGATCACATGGCAGGCACCATAAAGGCATTAAAAGCATTAATTGAGACAAGTCAGCCGACACAAGGTAAAATAAATGCCTAACGGGACATGTTTGAATGCCCACTCATGGGAAATTAATCCCACCATTAAGGTGATGAGACAAAGGAGAGAGAAAGCCGCCATTGCTCGAACCAGTGAGGTGCCGAGTTTGAACTGTGGCGACTCCGTCTTGACGAGCTTGACCTGAAGATTGAAAAAACTCAATAGGGCATGAGAAACCCCTCAATTTAGAAGGATATACATAGAAAATGACCCAAAACATAGAGGGTCAAAGGCAAAAATTCATATACACCAAAAATATAGCAATTTACATAGCATTTACAAGTTTATACAGTATTTACAAGAAAAGCATAGACTGCCCTAACAATGTACATTATTTACACAAGCTTACAACCACACAGAGGGTGGACAACCCTCTAGTGGGGCCATCCCACCAATGGGAGGCAAACCAGAAGAAAAAAACGAATGATAAAAACCCCAAAAACAAAGAAGACAAAACAAGGACCAAAACAAGAAAGAACAAAGATAGAAACCAGAGAACCAACCTGGAAGCATGAAGGAAAATGGGGAGAGGATGCCAAGAGAACTCTACAATAGTCTCAAACTTTGCACGATCACTAATCAGTACTAATAATCAGCTTGCAATCCGCCACTAAGCTCAGAGTAACTCACAACTTAATCACAGCTCAAATCGCCTAGGAATCACTCTGAAAGCTCTAAGTGTTTTTAATCATGGTAACTGTGAAAGTGACAGGTGTATTGAATTTATATTGAAGGTAAAAGCAAGTTACACCTCTCTCCACAAATTCTGGAATCAGGTCGACCTCCAGACTCTGAGCCCAGGGATTTTGTGCGACCATACCTTCTTATGAGAAGAAGACATCATGACGGAGAATCCCAGAGTCCAAAATCTGGCTCTAGAAAGAACAAACTCTGGGATCAGGTCCTAGAGACACAAGAAGACAAAGCAAAAAGAAAAAAACCCCATGGAGAGAAAGCCCGGGGAAGGAACAAAGAAAACAAAGAAAACAAGGCAAGGGCCAAAGTGAAAAGAGGGGACCCAACATTTTGCACACAAAATGTAGGGACAGGTATGTAGGGCATAACAAATAGTGACTATCTAGGATGAAATCCTTAGCACAATAGAATCTCTGGTTAGCAAAACCAGAATAAATTGTTTCTTGGAGTATATCCTGTTTGCAAAGTGCGAGGCATTTGAGAAAATCTGGCCATACATGATTCGATCCTTGGTCTTTCGTCAATCATGAAGTGTGTGCTTTGGAAGGAAATAAAGTTTATGACCTCTAGGAGAAGTAGAGAAGAAGCACTAAATACATCAAACCCAAGTTATCAAATTTGCACCCTTCCCGCGGATACCAGAATTGCTCCACCCGTTAATTATTTTCTTTCTATTTTATTCTGTCTGGATGGGAAGGTGGTACTTCATTCACCATTAAGCCTAAGCTAAGTTAGTTTCAATAGTGGTACTTCTTTCACCTTTCCCCCCACTTCAAATTTCTAACTAGAGAAAGAAATTCTGAACCCAGGAAGAATTTTAAAAGTTCAGACTTGGGCCAACAAACTAGTGCGACTGATATACTCCCGGTGTGTCTAATTAATTGTTCCTATTGATTTTGATTTAACTAATTTTCATACTTTTGGGGATGAATTTGATGAATATTACGCATATCTCCTTACCCAACTTACAAAATAACTCCAGAGATTGGACCAATTCCACCATACTAACAATAGATTCCAAGTTCACCATAATTCCAAAGGTATCATTCCAGAGACTAGATGTTATGCGAAGCATACCAGTCCACACAAGGGAGGGCAAAAAAACTGGGAACCAGAAAAGAAAGCACCAAAAAAAATGAAAACTAAAGAAAACATGAAAAAAAAGTAAGGGGCGGCAGTCCCAGAGGATGACCAACAAGACTATTTACAAGGCACCCCAAACAGGGCATCGGGAAAGATATTTACAAGCAAGAAGTTTACATAAAGTACAATTCTAGACAAACTCACCTCATTCAAAATAATGTTTGAGAAACTGTCCATTTACAGGCAATGGAATAGCTTCTCCGGTCATGGTACTAAGGTGATAAGTATTTTCCCGCAAATCTCAGATATCAAGTATGTTCCGATCCAGAGTAGTTGGAATTTGGTGTGCTTTCCTTTCTTTTCTTGGGCTTTATCCCACAAAAGGACCAAGTCCAAAATCTAAAAGGCCTTATACTAGGCTCTTCGATCAAACCATAGTTTTACTACTGCTTGATGATGCATGAAATGTTCAAGGGCTATGTCTCTTTGTTCTTCCATCCGTACCAGATTTAGGAGCCAAACCTCCACAATGTTGTCCTGGTTGCTGAATTCTTGCATGAATTGTAACATCGGGATTTGTAAGTTAATAGGGAGCACTGGGTTTTGGCTGTAAACCAGGTGAAATGGAAAAGTTCCTAGGGCTGCTTTGATTTGGATACGATCTGCCCAGATGGTGAACCTCAGCTTTTGATGCCAGTCCCAGGGGTTTTGTTCTGACAAATGTTTGATCACTTCAAGTAAATTTTTGTTGGTGGTTTTAGCAACACCGTTCCCTTGGGGATAATAATTGTTGGAGAACTTCAAAGCGATCTTCCTATCATAGGTCCATTCAAGTAATTGTGCCAAAGAAAATGTCAGACCATTGTCACATACTATAGCAAAGGGCATTCCAAATCTTGTGACGATGTTTTCTTCCAACAATTTTATGACTACATCTGCCATATTGTTTTTACAAGGTATTGCTTCAGACCACTGGGTGCAATAATCAGTCATAGTTAGGATATAATGGTGGTTGGTAGACAAGTTGGGGTTGATTTCTCTAATAAAGTCAAATGATCATTGGGAAAAGGGTCTAGCTTCAAGGACCGGCTGCAAAGGCATAGCCGGGTTCTGCTCACGATGTGCCATGATTTTCTTCCCCTTTGACCTTCTAGGTCAAAAGTGTCATAGTAGAATGCAGCAAAGCAAAAGAGTAAATGTAGAAGGGGAGGGAATAGTCTAGACTAGCCAAAACTGGTGCCTCCATTATTGTTTATTTAATTTGGGTGAATGACCACTTTGCTTCCGAACTCCACTCAATTTTTGCGTCCCTTTTCATCATTTCATTGAGTGGCTTTACTATTTCAATAAATCCAGTGATGAATCGCCGGACCAAATTAATCTTCCCAAAGAAAAATCTCATTTCCTTCTTGCTGCCAGGCATTTGTAGGTTTAGCAGTGCTTCAACTCTCTCAAGATTAATGGATACACCCTTCTCGGAGACAATATGCCTGAGCAACTTCCCTTTAGTGACCCCGAATATACATTTCTTAGGGTTGAGGGATATTCCATACTAGTGACATCTCTTGCAGATCTGAGGGAGGTGGGTGGAATGATCATGCTTGTCCCAGGAAAAAATGGTCAAATCATCCATGTAGATGATTATACATCGGTTCACAAGGCCCTCAAATGCAATGTCCATAGCCTTTTGAAATGTAGCCCCTACGTTGATCAGGCCAAAGGGCATTCTCTGGTATGCGAATATTCCCCACTTGGTGGTAAATGCCATTTTGGCTCTATCTTCATACTTAACCATGACTTGGTTATACCTGGATTAGCCATCCAAGAAAGACATCATTTTTGATCCATTCACAATTTGCAGCACCTCATCCAATGAGGGGAGAGGGTGATTGTCTTTCTTGGAGGCTTTGTTCAGATTTTAGAAATCCATGCAAAGGCAGATTTTGGTGCTTTTCTTCCTCACAAGGACTAAGTTAGAAACCCACATAGTATGCCAGATGGGGAAGGTTATCTGGGCTAACAATAGTTTTTGAACCTCCTAATGAATCAAAGGCTCGATCAGTGGGTTGACTGATCATTGCTTTTACCAAAAGGGCTTAGCATCAGGTTTAAGTGAGATGATATGAGTCATGATGGATGTATCATAGGTTTTCAAGTCTTCATACCCCCACGCAATTACATCTATGTATTCTTGAAGAACTAAGAGAATCTTCTCCTTCTCTTTAGAGGAGAAAGAGGTGGCAATGTGTATCATTTTCTCTTCACTAGGTTGGCCGATGTTCACTTTCTCAAATTTTCCTCCTTTAGAGGCGGATGATATCTTTTCCTAGCCCTGAGGGTCTGAGTTGAAGATTCATTCAAGTGTGACCATCCCTTTCAGAATGGTGTTTGTTGGTAAGTCCATGATCCCATCATCTTCATCACCCTGCCCAGTATCATTGTGATCTTTTTCTTCCACTATCTGGTCATCAAAGACACCAACATTGGCCATGAAGGCCAGGATATGTTGATCATCCTCAAAGACATAAAAATGGGTAACATTATCTAGGATGGACGGGGTGAGAGTCATCTCAACAAAGAATTTCCAGAGTCGTGATCCATCCATGGGCTCAAGTGTGCTGGTAGAAATAGCAAGGGCATCCAGGACATAATTCTATATCCAGGGAATAAGATCAATGCCAAAGGCATCAAAATACTCAATAAGGCTCCATGCTCAATTGCGGTATGTAGCTAGCCTCTTATCATGACAGGTGTATTGGCTTCAAACCTATTTTACAATCAACTTTGAATCACCCAGGGCCCAGAGGTGAGTGATTCCTTTCCCTAGTGCAAATAGGAGTCCCAGGACCAAAGCCTCATACTCCCTAACATTATTAGTGTAGTTGAATTTCAACCTATAGGATGCGAGGAAGGATTTTCCCCATGGGTTGATCAATTCCACTCTAGCCCCATAGCCTTGTTTGGATCGGGACCCGTCGAACTTAAGGCTCCACAAATCATTGTTTGTTGTCTAGGGCTGGGAAGACAAAGTGGGCTTTAGAATGTTTTTGGGAGGTTTGGAAGGATTTTCCTCCTGTGCTGATGATAGATGGGTGAGGTTTGATTCTAAAGAGATCCTTGGTTGAAATTCCTAGATAGGTGATGCCAACAAGGCATCGCCAGCAGAAATACTGGGATCCAAGAAATCAGATGTGCTCACTTTCTTGTAGAGGGCGTTGATGTGTCAGGTAGCAGTGGAAAGGCAAGGCTCACACTCTAGCTCAAAATGTTTTTGATAGTGCACCCAGCACCAAGTTCCATACAAGAGTGTAGTGAGTATCGCTACGATACCCTAAGAGTTAACCTCAACCCTCAATTTTTCTTCTAGGTCCTAGGTTCTTTGCGAAACCATGGGATTTTCCCCGAGGGTGAAATCGAATGTTGAGATCTCAAGGGGTTTGTACACCCCGGGGGAAGTCACAAAGAAGAGGACTTCATTCATGCTCCTAACTTTGGTGAGGGCCTATTTCATCTGGGGTTCACTTCCAACCTAGATCTAGTTGGATTCTCCCTCCCAAGGGAGCCACAAGTGGGAGAAGTCGGTCGAGAAATACCCATTTAGGGATTTAGACCAATTCTGACTCAGTAACATCCCATATGTCTCTGGGATGTCCACCACTTGTATGTTGATTACGCTAGCTATCCTGGGGTCCTAGATAATTTGAATCTGGATGTTCTTTAGTTTTCCAACCATTTTTATAGCAGTCTTATCCAGCTGGATTACTGCACCATTAGATGGGGTGGGCTGGAATCTGAGCTTCTAGCATATGGATAAGGGCATGATGTTGCCTGAAGCCCCAGAATCTACTAGGTAGTTGTGTATATTCTTTCCTTGTATGTTCAAGCCTACTAGGAAGGGGGGATCTTTAGTATTTCCCCATAAGATAGCCGCATTGGTGTTCTCAAAAGAGATAGTCTTGGGTGGGTGAATGATGGCTTCTAGGTTTCCCAAGAGCTTCAAGAGAGACTTTCTCTACTCGAGATAGTTTAGTAAAATCTCCATCAAGGTCATGGAGGTGGTGGTTTGTTCTAACACCTTCATGATATCAAACATTCCTCCCAGAAATTGGTGGCTTCCCTCTACTGGGTCCTTTGTCTGGTTAGAGCTAGACCCTTTCGATGGGAAGGGATGATCAGTTGCATTGTCTCAGGGAGGGGTATCTTTGAGGGGAGTGGGCATGTAAATTGGTCCTTTACCAGCCTGACTCTGAGTGTTGTAGGGAGTCCATGGGTTGGTGAAGGCATTGGCCTCAAAGGCCAGAATAGATTCATCAAAGAACCCCTACAATTTGGGCTCCTCTTCATCTTCCTTGTCTGCTACAAAGAAGACGGTCTCAAAAGTGAATGCACCATGAGTGGGCTCTTGTATGGGAGGCTCTGGAGGAGTAGGATCAGCATTTTGTTGTCTGTCTAGTTGGGAAATCATGATGAATTTCTCCAGTGTGGCATAGTTTACCTTGTTATGGGAGCCTATGTTGTCCAATCTACACTAGTTGGTCATGGGCTAGAATTTTGCAACTAGCGTGAAATGGGAAGGTCTAGTACCACCTTGATTGGTGTTTTGGTTCAAAGAGGGACCTCCGGTGTTAGCGGTGTTGTTCCATTATTGTTGGCTGGGCCGAGGCCCATTGTTGTAATTTCTTCCTCCAGCATTATTATTTTGTTGGCCGGAGAAGATATTCCCTCTCTAGGAATTGGTATTGTGGGGTGTGAGTGACCCCGCCTTCAGTTGACCCATGTCCATGATTAGTGTAGACAACATTCACTAGAGGGAATCAACCTCGGCAATCAACTGGGTATTTGTGTCACAGTGTGATGAATATTGTTGTTGGTTCCAAGGAAAAGCAACAACATTTTCCAGAGTTGAGGGTGGCAATCCTCTAGCCGCAGACGACTAGAAGAAAGACACTCTAACAGGTAGTGTCTGTGGTTGTTGTATCTGCTACGGTTGCTTCCAGGGAAATGATTCTAGACTGGTATTGTCTGGACTTGAGATGGATATATGTACCAATCATGTTAGTCTATCAGCGGTGGCAAGAGATTCATGGCCATCATGGGGGCACCCATTGCTTGATTGGGGTTATATACCCTGGTGTAGGAAGTTCTGCCAGGTATCATGTTGAAAGGCATTCTTTGCCCAATCCCACCGGGGGACTTGTTGAGATCACAAGACAACTCTAAGGCTAGGTTGTAAGCTTTTGCCAAAGTATCCCAATCACTCGGGGTAGTATTTCTCTAGAGGAGAGTGGCAACGAAGGGGTCCATCACGTTGAGATAAGTCTGGATGGTTACATCTGTGGATGGGATGAAGGGACCCATGCAACATTTGAAGGCATATTGGAACCGATGATTGAATGCTGCGAGGGGCTCATTCAGTTCCTTCCTAATAGAGATGAACTGGCTATGAGACCATATCAGGTTCACATGTACATGGAAGGTAGCCAGGAAGGCATCCTCCATGTCCTGCCAACTATTGATGGAGTTGGCGAGAAGGTTAAGGTACCAATTCAGCTCATTCTATCCTAGGGATAAAGGGAACATATGGGTCACAACGTCTTGATGTTGGATCTGATATTAGTTCATGGCATCTTTGTATTCCTGTAGATGTTCTTCTATAGTTTGCGAGCCTAAATGCTCATATATGGGACAAATATTTTCCAGGTGCGAAGGTAAATCGTTGGCTGCACCGGGAAAAGTTCCCATCGCGGACCTGGTATTTCCAAAATATGCAGCCATCGGGGGTGTTAGTTTTTGGCTAGGTTGAGTGTTAATTCCTGGGGTCATCTGGGGGACTTGGGTATTCTGGGATCTGCTAGATCCCCAAACAATAGCGGTTGACTTGGCTTTTGGGGTCTATTTCCTTTGAGTGAGAGGCTCGAGTTTGACAAACCTTCCGAGGTTGGAGGTTGATCTAAGGACTCTTTTGAATCTTGTTGGTGAAAATTATCCAATCCTACTAAAGGCTTGACTCCTAAAACTATGGCTTGGGGAACCCTCGGGTGGTGTAAAATCTAAATCTTCAGAGGGGGACGAGTTCATGTCCTCCTTCTAGCGCCAGTTTCTATTGATGGGACTTTATGACTGGGTCTTCCAATAGGTGTAAGTTGTCACCGGGTACCGAGGTATCGGCCAACTTTGCTTGTAAAGGTTGTCTGGGGAAATGAGATTCCCCAAGCCTTCAAGTACATGAGAGTTGGGTCTCAACAGTGTGGGAGCTTAATTGGGAAATGTGACTATTTTGTTTGAGGGGGATAGCTGGTTATCTAGACTCGTCCTCTCTGGGGATTTTGGTAGGTTGGGTTTCCTGCAAGCGCACATTCACTTAACAAATAAATTTCAAAAAGATACTGAAAAGATAGAAATATTCCATCTACCTATAGTTATGCAAAACATTCAAAACATCAACAATGCTCTAACATGCTACACTAAATATTGAAGAAACATAGAACCATCAGTTCATATTTGATCAATAGTGAAGAAAAAGGAGGTTGTTAATCTACTTAATGTTATAGAAAAGGACATGAAGAACATGAAACATAAAATATCATCAATCCAGAGATCAAGATGCTAACAACTTCATTGAGAGAACCTTTCCTTCTTTATTGACACCTTTCCAGCAAGCACTGGTGTGTGCTACAATGATGGCTCCTGGGGGCATTTAACTACTAAAAGCTTCTAAAGACTAAGGAGCATTAAGCTCTGCAATTAAGAACTTGATAAACTAAAAATGCTATTAGCTATGGACTGCAAAATTATCAATTTCACCGACCCCTGAAATGAGGTCAGACTTATTATTTATACATAAGACCTAACCTAAAACTTAACCTAACTTATTTTACACTTTACATTATTGTATTATTTCTGGTGGCCTTTACTACCTGCATCACTCTACAAAAGACCTCAACAAAAAAAAGGTCTGACATGTCAGAAGAATAAGACAAGAAAAGTGGAGTGGAAGAATCGGCCTTGAGAAGGGAGCTGAGAGGAGAAAGAAGAAATTTGATCCCCCAAGGATCGAGGCTACATGCCTCATAAATGCAAAAGTGACACCCTGTCTCTGATGTGCTAGGTGTAATGTTGAAGTGGTGCCTTGGGAAGACCATCTATCAGAACCCCCTTATCGAACTGACGTGCCTTGTTGCAGTTACCTACTTTCTGACAACCTTTACTAACTGCCTTGAAAGTGACCAGTTGGCCTTGGGAACTGGGACATGAGTCACTTAAAGAATACAAAAATATTGGATCTGGAACTCCGGGATCCAAAAGCTTACACTTCAAAGAATAAAGAGTACAATTTATACATGGTTGGTGAGATTCTTTGGACTCCAGAGAACTTTATTGTTCCTTATGATTTTTACCAAACTTCCAACACTTGGCTTATGCTTTCTTCATCAATATCTTTGATGTTGTCCCACTAGCTGCGAACAACCTCCAATGCTTCCTGGAAATCATCGGCCCCATTCTGGAATTCATCCACCATCTTGATGGCATTGTGCGATAGGATCATTGTCTTGGACAATCTGGATAGCCTGCCCTGGTCAAAATCTCTGGTAGGCAGACACAAGGACTCCATCCACTCATTGAACTTGCTGAGGACATAGTCCTTTGTGGTACATGTCCTAGTGGTGACGGGATCAACTTGTGATATTCCAACCATGAATGTGTGAAATAGGCCCAAGGGGTACTGGGCCATTGTTACCTTCCCTTTCAAGGTCTTGACCAGTTCCTTGCATACTTCAATTTTGAGGACAAGTCTAGAGTACTAGACCTGGAGAGAATCATATGATTCATCTCCCAAAATCCTTGCCTCTGTGATGAATTCTTTGCCTATGTTATGGATTTCTTCCATCCCAACCTTCCACTTTTCATATTTTTCCAAGTCTTGCTCCCATACCTAAGTGGAGCCCCTTGCCTAGCTGACTATAATGTTGACCTGATAAAGTATAGGGAGGGACGCCACTAAAAATTGTCTCATTGTGGCTACTTGCTTGGTAGCCCACCCGTCCGTAGCTTGTGCATTTTTCTTCATTATCTGCAAAGAATCCATGTCACCCTATGCAAGCGACAGTCTGGAGGAAGAATGTTTAGGGTGGACTTCATCCAAAGGCTGTGTAAGTTCTGCCAGAAGTGTGAGGAGATTGACATTTGTTTCTCTTTCCTCCTTTAGCTTCTGGCCCTACTAGACGTATCTAGCCTCTATTGCTTTTGTGGCCTCTTTTAGAAAGTCCAATTCACCTTGCTTATCCCTCTTCCCCAATGCCACTTCTGTTATGTTCTATTCTTCAGGCCTTACAACCACTGCATCTGCATCTAGAGGGGGAGTTGTGATGGTTGCAACTGTAATGCCAGTGGGACCAGTCCAGAGAGTTTGGACTGTCCGTGCTCTCTTGGGATTTTTGGCCTCTATATTTTTGGCAATCATTTCAGCCAATGAGAGTGGAGCATTTGTGGCCACCACTGGGACTTTCCTCTTCTTTGATTCCACCAGCCATTAGGGTGGTTGGGGCAGCCTCATTATCAAGTCCTGAGCATCTATATTCTCCTTGGCATCTGGTGGTGGATTCCTGGGATGCACTTCATCTTCAATCTCTTTCTCCTTCTCCTGCTCTCATTCCTTTTCTTGTTCTTTGGAACCTTCTATATTTTCTGCCATGTTGGCATCTTCAATGGTGACATTTGGGACTTTTTCTCTAGTCTCAATATTACCTGTATCTCTAGGGACCTCTTTGTCCCTCCCAGTGTTAACTGATTCTGCATTTTCATTATCCAAAACTTCCTGATCAATTTGTTGTTGCTGCTCCACTTTGCCCTTGTCAACCTCATCCGTTGGGGCATTCACCTCCATTAGAGTATCTTTTGGGAGTGGGTGAAGGCGCTGGCTGAATTTCAATAATGCGGCTGCCTTAACTACTTCACCAAATGTGCTCTAGGGTGCCTGACCACTCGTAGTAACCAAAGGTGCTTGAAGTGTTATGGTTGGAGGTACGGTTGTTCCCTCAGGTCTAGGTTATCTGACCATCAGTTGCTCATCTATGGGTTTCATTGGTATTTCTCTGATCTCTTGGACCGGTATCTTCTGTTTCTTGGGCCCTTCTTATGTTTCCTCCTGAGCTTCTTGTTCTGGTACTACCTCCTCTTCTGAGACTTCTTTCTCTATGGGGGCCTCTTCCTTATCCTATGCGGTGATCTCTTCTGCCACGTGACTAATATCCCCTTGTAAGTTCATAATTTCATCCACCCCAAACACATCATCAAACTCATCATGTGGGGGCGGGTTATCAAGGATTTCTTCAAATTAGGGGGAATCTAAACTAACCTCAACTGGAGGCATTTCTAGCATACTAGGGCCGACGGCTGTGCTTGGTGTGGGGGTCACCAGTTTCTTCTTCTTTCTCACCAATGGAGCCCCAGTATCCAGAATACTAGTAGACTCCACCTCAGCGAAACTCTGTCTGCTCATAATTGCAGCCAATGATAGGGATCCTGTCAGGTGAGTAGATGCCATTGGAGTTACAAGGAGGTTGGTAGATACCTACACGCTAATCTCTTGGTTGGTCATCCTTATCGACTCCATTTGTTGATGTAGCTAAGCCATCAGAAGGGTGGGGACCTGGGGTTGCACTTTGGGAACCAGGACTCCCTCTTTCTCTTTTCCTTTGCTTGTGCTTGGTTCAGCGACCGTGGAAGATGAAAAAGGTCTAGCTCCAGCTGAAGAGGGAGTGGTCTACTTGATCATTGGCTTCTTTTGGGTGCTCTTGGGACATGCCTAGGCAAAATACTAGTGACCTGATTCTAAAATGGGGTGACATACCCCATCAATTGTTAGGTCCTCAGGGGTGGCCCAATCTATCGGAGGGAGATCTAGCTTGTCCAGTCCTTTCCCCTTATATGCTAGTTCCTCCAGTGGCCGATCATCTGTAAAGCCCTTTGGGAAAGTTTGAAGGTCAAGTGCTTTCATGAGCCCTTTTCTCATCCGTGAATGCTTTCAGGCCCAGAGATCAAAAATGTCTTGGCGGTCTACCCAAAAGTCTTCAATATCCACCTCATGTGGCGGGGATGCCCAGGGAAGTACTGTGACAATCTTGCCTAGAGGATCATAGTTTTTCCTGGTGTGGTGGAATTCCACCAGTCCCAAACTTTTCAATTCATTTTTTGCCTCTTTTTCTGTGATGAGGCTACATCTATAATTCCCGCATGAAAATGACAATGGGACATTTATTACCTTCTTCACTATGAAGAGGGCATGAAGTTCTATGATTTTTTGGTAGAACTCCAAAAGAATAATCATGTACCCACAATATCAGGGAAGGAGGTGGGGCTTCCCGGAGAAGCCGGTCACCCGAATGTAGGTATGATGCTAAAATTAGATAAAATAGCAGCCATAGGTGTTGACCAAAGTCATTACTGCCACTGATAGTCGGTACACAGAATCCTAAGTAAGTGTGAGGATGTTGTGGTAAATGAAAGTATCATTTACCCTATAGAAGTTTAGGAAACTAAGCTCCCACTATATTTGCGGATAATGATCCCATAGTGTGACCTGTCCTGGCTTGTTTCTAAGTTCCCCAACTGTTCCCAAACCTAGAAAAGCAAGTCTTTGTTGGGCTAACGCCCATAGCACATAAGATGTCATATAAAATTGGGAACTCTGGACAACCACCTTCATTTGTGTATCCACGTGATTAGCTATAATAGCTACCTAGTTGAAGGTCTGATTGTGGGTTGTGATGCAGTATAGAAAATAATACATCCATGCTAAGAATTCTTAGAAGTGGGGAAATCTGAAGATCCTACATAAAAATATCATGCTCGCCTAGATGGGTTCTTTGAAATCCCCGCGGGAAATTTTCAACTTCATTCTTCTGTGGTCTCACTTTAGAGACTTCATCCAATGAATGTTAAGGTGTTTTCAAGAAATGGATTCAGCCTCACCAATTTCCTCCAATGATTTGGCCCTGGTGACAATGGTGGACCCTTTGAACTAAGGAATCCACAACCCAGAAGAAAAAGTTTGTGTGTCCAAGGTGATGATTGTGGGGCTGGGTATTGTAGTGGTCGAGGATCGGTGAGAAAAACTGTGCGAGTAGGTGCATTGTATAATATTTCCAGCTGCTTTATTAATTCCATTGATTACTATAGTATTGCTAGCTTCTATTCTACCCATCAAAATTGAGCTCCCTTCCCTCAGAATCTCTCTAAAGAATCTGTTGTCCGAAGAAGAATACAGAGTTGCCCGCTTGCAAGAGCTAGAACTCCTTGATGAGAGACACCTCAATGCCCTAGACCACCTCCGTGTGTATCAAAATCGCCTCACCTTCAGTTCAACAAAAGGATCAAACCTTATCAGTTTGAGGTTGGTGATCTTATCCTATAGCATAACATGAAGAACCTCTAGAATAGAGAGAAGAAAGGGAAGTTTGAACCTAATTGGTTGGGTCCCTTTATTGTTACAACAAAGTATGGTTCAGGTGCTTATCAGATTGCATCTCCAGAGGGAGATCCACTCCCTAATCCTATAAATATTATACATCTCAAGCGCTTCTATGCTTGATCAGTCAGTAGTCTGTTGTACAGCAAATTTTTTTTAGAAAATCCAAAATATCAGAAAAGCAGAAAATTCCAAAAACATTCAGAATATTAAAAAAAGCAAAAAAATCAGAAAAAATCAAAACAGCATAAAAAATACAAAAGCTTGAAAAGAAACAAAAAAAAATCAAAAAGAGAAAGAGAAAAATTCGTCCATATGTGAAAACCACTTCACTGGCGCAATGGATAAGTACCATGGTGAAAACCTATTTTAGGCACCATGCGTAGTTAGATCCACCATCAGTTCCCACCATTTGTCTATATCGCTTGCATCGCCTTTCATAATAAGTGTCGCTACCCATATTTGTGCAGGTAGTCCTTTGACCATCCTCTCGCTTTTGCAATAATGATTCTCGCACGACTGAGATTACCAAATCGCAAAACTGAGCTTTATTCTAGACACATTGATCGCAAATGTTTTACATCAAATTAGCAGACAGATTGACTTTCCTAATGATCCTTCTATTCATGAGCAATTGCCAGCGAATTTCCATTTTCTATCAATCAATCTTTATCCCATCAGGATGAATCCTTCCGGTGTCAGCTGTTCTATCAATCTTCACATCACATTGTTCATGGCAAGAACTTTTGGACTGAATGACCACTTGGTCAGGATGCCTTTTTGTTTCTTTTATCTTGTGTTTTAGTATGTCCTTATCACGATAGCCTCGATCTATTATATCTTGGTTTGTTATGGTGAGTATCTAGTGAAATACGTGTCTTTTGTGATATGATCTACTTATCATAGTTTTCTAGTGCATTTATGTTTTGATATTCAGTTATGACTATGTATGCCTCACTGG
>MU225579.1:3751013-3806290 GCA_018584345.1 Thuja plicata | reverse complement strand
TATTGGAAGGAGTATAATGTTTGATGCTACCTCTTTGCAAAAGGCCATCTTCAATGTCCTTTCCCTTCTTGACAAGGGCTTCAAAGGTATCAGGTGAAGCCATCTTCATTTGGAAGGACATCTTAGATATTAAATTCTTTATGAAGATATCAATTAAGTGATTATCAGGTATTTTCCATGGCATGTGACTTGCAATATGTCTCCATTGTTGTAAGAAACTAGCAAAGGTTTCTCCATTTTTTTGTTTAGTATTACATAAATCACTGAGTGTTTCTTGATGCTCAATGTTATACGAATATTGTCCAACAAACTTCTCCACAAGGTCAGAGAAGGTAGAGATTGACCCATAAGGAAGGGTCATGAACCATTCCAAGGCTGTGCCTCCAAGACTCCTAGTGAAAAGTCTTTTTAAATAATTCTCATTATGAGCAACCTCTTGACATGCAATGTAAAAACCTTTGAGATGTTGGAGAGGACATGTTTCTCCCTTATATTTTTCAAATTTAGGCATCTCAAAGTTTTGTGGGAATGGTTGCATTGTGATAGACTTGTCAAATGGGTAGTGACAAATCTCTTCAAAAGAAAACTCCTTCTTGCCCCCACTTTGTAAACCTTGTACAATACTTTTGAGCTCATTGAATTGTTGGGTGAAATTTGGAGTACTTTGTGTGAGAAATGGGGGTACATAACCTCCACATTCTCTGAATTGTGTAGCTGAAAATCCTGTGGAGGTCATACCAATCATAGGAGGAGGTATATATTGATAGGCTTGTGATGTATTGTTCGTGGATGTTTTTTCCCCCATTGTTTGAAACAAGGAAGACAAGGGCATAGAAACTTGCCCTATGTTGTTGACATTAGCACTTTCTCCTTGAGTTGTCGTCATTTGAATGCTATTATGTGTAGTATTTTTTGGTAAAGCACTTATAATTTGTTGGATTTGTTTAGGTGTCACTTGGTTGAAGACCTGTTTTCTACTCGGGCTCAGTTACTTGTTTCTAGCATGCTTTATTGATGGGTCATGGTGGTCATTTTGACTACTCAGTGGCATGCTTGACCGATCAGTCTTGGTGGGTTTTCACCGAGTTCTCTTTGTTCTCGTTTATCTTTTCACCGAGTTGTTTTTGATAATCGGTTCGCCTTATTTCTGAGTTGTTTATTTGATGTTGGATATTCTGGCCTACTTCTGTATTTATTTTTTGTAGCATAATTAATGTTGGGATCTCTCATCGGGATGTGTGTGGACCTAAATCTAGGTATTTATTGTTTCCTATGTTGGATCTTTAGGATTTGAGTGTCGGCCTCTTTGTTGGACTCTTGTATATATTTGGTTTTTTATTCTTAGATTAGGTATAAATTTGGGGAGGATTAATTTTGAATAGAATATTAGGTGTTAGCAGATTCAGATCGAAGGTCTGTAATCTCACATATATGAAGATTATTCTATAAACATCAGAATGTATATTGACAAAATTGGGAAGGCCTTACATCCTGACATGTATGATGTTTCATGAAATAATATAAATTTATGTTGTTTCTTCTCTCCCTTCTATGTTAAAGCTTCTATTTTTTGTTCGACAAGTTTGTTTGGATAGCTGGGAGTGCCTTGGGACCTGGTCTTCCTAGCCTCCTTGCATCAGGTGGTATCAGAGAAAAGGTGAGATCTAGGTTCCTTTTTGTAAGCCCTAACCTGAGTTGGTTGATATTGTGGTGGAGTAGCATATTGTGATCTAACCTACAATTGTAGAGGGTTTCAAGATGGTTCTTGGGAGAGGAAATGCAAAATAAGGTCTAGCTGATACACTAAGACAAATTGTTGCAAGATTGGAAGCTGTTGAGACTGCCCAGTGCAGAGGAAGACATCTTGAAGATGTTAGTGCTGATGAATTTGAAGATGTGCAGGGATAAGATGGACCTGCACCTATGATGGATTAGGAGGAAGAGATATTTTAATGAGCTTTGACAAGTTTGAAATCCATACCTTATTTTAATCCTCGTGAGTATAGTTGAAAGTTGGATTCTTATGAGTTGATAGACTGGATAAGCAAGATGGAAGAGTACTTTGAGTATGAGAATGTATTAGAGGAAAAGAAGGTAAATATTGCAAGTACAAAGTTGAAAGGTATTGTATGCTTGTGGTGGGAGCATCTCCAATTGGATGGGAAGAAGAAGGGTAAAGACAAGATCATGGTATGGGATAAGATGATAAATAAATTGAAAGGAAAGTTTCTACCTTGTGATTACTAGATTAACCTAGTTAGTAGTGTTGGTGCTCAAATGAATAGATTGGATTTTCTATGGAATTTCCAGTCCAATGGTGGGAAACCCAAGTGACTTGGCTAGCTAACAAGCTTCAACTAAGCAAAGTTGAAACTTCTGCAATTCTAGCTCTATAAAATAAAGGCTAGTAGGCCTATACCCTAATGTCTCCTTCAAGGTTTTTTTTATAGAAGATGAAATCACTTCAAACTTCTCCCTCGCAAATATGGAAAGGTACTTGAAAGAAAATAACTTGTGATAAATAACATATAACTTCAATACCGAATACTTTGTAAATATTACAAAATTGTTTTATAAGAATGTATATATGATTGAATATTATAATATCTCAACAACATGAAACCATGAACTTAATGACTATATCCAATAATTAATTAGATCAGAGCCTACATCAATTGGGAAATAGAGTCAATCCAAAACCAACCCTATGATCAAATTTTCAAGATAGTATCAATACTATCAACTATTTGAACGCTTTGGATGCAGACAGATTAAGTCTATTTATATCTTTGTTAGTTCAAATGAATTTAACTTCTATGTTTGGGAGACCACTTGAATAATAATTTGGAAACACTAAATTTTCACAAATTCTTTGATGATCAAAAAATGATATAAGACATGTAATATATCTTCACAAGCATATCTAGAATAGAAATTGAAATTTCTTCAATAATTACAAAGGACTAACTAAAATGAATTTAATCCTTTTTCCACAAGTGAGATAGAAACACTTATCTTTTATTGATTTTGAAAAATAGTACATTTGAGTCCATGTTGCAGTTGTGATCAAAACTAGAACACAAATAATATAATTATGAATAAATGTCCACATGGTCTTGGTATCCCTATTAATATAAAATTCAAGGGATGCATACAAGCTTTAGACCGATGTGCCTTTTGATAACTAAAACGTAATCCTATGATCAACAACTAAACATTAGTTACATTTAAAGGAATGAATAATCATCCTTGTTAAGAATAATTGCCAACCAATTAGGTTTCAACAATAATTTCTTTGTAAATCCTTGGTAATTCATTCTCAGATGATCAAACAATGAATTTGCATTACTTCGACCATATGTATTTATCAAATATCTCTGCTTCTGATAATGAATATCATCTCTGGCATATTGAATAGCATCATCATTGATAAGAGGAATGTCGAAAGTGTCAACCACCCTCTAGTATTCTTTATGCTCATAAAAATTCCTCCAAGTATGTCTGCATGTGATCATCCTCCTGAATTTCACCAGGGTCGCATTATTTTGGAAATCACCACCTTCAAAAATCCTACATGAAGATGTCGACAACACATTATCAAATAGACAAAACCCTTCGTTAATAAATTTTATAATTAAAATATGAGATAAAATAATATATAAAAATCCTTGTTGACATCTCCATCTAAGCTCTCTTCCCTATTGAGTGTTGAAGACACGTGTCAGGATTGTGTAATTCCTTGAAGAGTAAAATCCTTGCATCTCGCCATTGAGGAAATACGTCCGCCATCGATGGTTTCCATGTTTTAACAGGTGATTGCATCCCTCATAGTCTGTGGGTCCAGGACGTGTGTCAACACATCATGATGCCTCAATGGTTAAAGATCATCCATCTCCCACTTTAAGGCATAACACCTGTCGTTGATCTCCACCAAATTAATCACCAATTAACCCTGAATGCTTTTGTTAACAATCGGTAACCTTTAAGACTTGGTTAAATTATCACTGTAAATTAAATTCATGTGCTAAATGATGAGCCTTTTAGTAGCTCATCCTTTAATCATGCCTTGTAATTTGATGTGAAACCCTATCAGCTTGTTCGTCCAATCATGTGATGTCATCTGTATCCCTGTTGTCTCATCCTCAGATATTGGCAGGCCCATGACACCTGTCGCACTGTCACATTGCCTTGAATACTAAAGATTGACCATCTTTAGCTTTGAGGCATAATGCCAACCATAGATCTTCCTTATTCATTGCTGAGATTTTAGTGGGTCTGGGACACATGGAAATCAGGCATGATGCCTTGATTATTTAAAGAATTTGCAGCTTCTCTTTAATGAATAATGCCAGCCGTTGATTTCTGTTTGAAGATTAGTCATTGGACAGATCTGCAAAAGGTATAAATAGTCAAATAAAATATGAAATAGATACATAAAAACTAGTTTTATGTATTCAAATATAAATATGTAGGACAAGAGATAAATAAATTCAATAAGTTAAATTAAAATGCTAATAAAATAATCATGAATAACATAGGCATACGAGATACTTCCTTAGGCAATTAGGTATTGAAATTAATCTACAAATTAGGGTTTCACTAGTGGCTCTTTCTGGGGATGTGTATTCATACTTTGATACAACAAGAATTTAGTTCTCTCTAGACAAGAAGACCAAAATATAAATAAAAGAACAATATCAAAGCCAATAAAATAAAACTTAACGAAAATGTAGAGTTAGAAATACTTCTTGCTTTAAGAGAAGAATGGTTTTAAATATTGGGCATGAGTTGGGAATTCCTGAATATGACCTTCTGTGTCTTGTAACAAATATCTCTTTTCTCCTGCATTATCAAAAATTATATAAGGTCCTAGCCACAAAACTTGAAATTTACCATGCTTCCCTTTATCTTGATATTTGGAATTCCACTTCAACACTCAATCTCCCTTTTAAAAGTTCCTTTCCTTAGTTCTCTTATAATGCAAAGTTTTTACCTGCATCTTTTTATTCACATTCTAAATTTGTGTATTTCTTCTAACTTCATCCAGTTGTGTAAACTGTTTCATCCTATTTTTCATGAAATTTGGGTCTTCTAATTGTTTCTCTCTTAAAAATTCATATACAGGGAGTAGATGATTCAAATGTAACCTAGCCTTTTTCCCGTAGACCAATTCATAAGGAGAAAACCCTATAGATTTCTTGACTGTTATTCTATCTATCCAAAGTGCTAGATGTAATTTGGAGTCCTATGCTCTTTTGTTATTAATCAACATCTTTTTTATGATTTTCAAGATGTTCTTGTTACTAGATTATGCTTGACCATTTCCTTGTGGATGGTAGGGGGAAGAGTATGATAAATTGATACCATAAGTACTACAAAAATTAGAGAACTCCTTGGATCTAAAACACATGTTTTTATAACAAATAATCTTGCAAGGAACACAAAACCTGGTTAGTATGTTCTTTGTTAAGAATTTTATCACCACCTTGCTTGTAGCTTGTCTAGAGGGTATGACCTCAACCCATTTGGTAAAGTAATCTAGTGTAACTAGGATCCATTTGTGTTGTCCACTAGATACATCAGTGATTTCACCAATAGAATCTATCCCCCACATTTGAAATGGCTCTTCAGTGGAAAAAGTTCTAAGGGGTAATGCACCATCATACTTTAATTTCCCTAAAAATTTTGACAAGCTTCACATTTTATGACATGGGTATAACTATCCTTAAAAAAATGTGGCCAATAATATCCAACATGTAATATCTTATGGGCAATAGTTCTTGCTAAGAAGTGACCACCACATACTCCATCATGTAACTCCTTTAATACTGAATTTGCTTGACACATATCTAAACAACATAAGAGCACACTTTCTCTATTTTTCCAATATAAATCTCCTTGTATCAAAACATATCTATATGCTTGTAAATTTATTGTTCTTTTTTTATTGTTATTTAAACCTTCTTTACATTTCATATATTTTAAGAAATATACTATATCAATATACCAAAGGCATTTTTCAATACTCACTATTGATATATCAGAGCTCACCTAATTGACTTGAACTACCTAAAAATTTGATTCAACCATGAGTTTAGCAAGGCCTTTTCCTCTAACCAACTTTTTTATTTAAATCTCCATATCAAACTCTTGGATCTTATTCACCCTTCTGCATCTCCTGCCCGTGACTTCTAACTATCTGAATATATCCTTTATTTATGCAATAGGAACATAAGCTATCACTTTAGTCCCTACCAAATATGGCCTAAAATATTTTACTGCTTTGACAAGGGCATAAGCTTGTTTTTCATTTATGTCATAATTTAATTCTGCTGCTTGAAGAGTCTTAGTAAAAAATGCTATTGGTTGTTCATAGCCCTCATCATTTTTTTGTAACATAACTACAACAATAGTATGATATGATGCAAAAGAAAATAATTGAAAAGGTTTTGAAAAATCAGGAGTTTTGAGGGCTGGAGCTTCTTTGATGGATTTCTTAATATTAGAAATTGCTTGTGTGGCCTCATCCACCCATTTAACTTATGTACCCTTCTTTAGCATCTTAGAAATAGGATTAATGATCTTTGAAAAGTTTGGGACAAACCTTCTTACAAAATTTATTTGTCCAAAAAAGGATTGAATTCCTTTTACATTCTTGGAAATCTAGATTTTATCTATGGCTACAATCCCTTCAAGGTCTATTATTACACCATCCTTTGATACAATGTGCCCAAGTAACTTCCCTTTATTTAATCCAAAATGACATTTATTATGGTTTAGAGATATCCCATATTCCAAAGCTCTTTTAAAAATCTTCTCCAACTGATTACAATGCTCTCCTGCCCTTTTTGAATATGCATTCAGATTACATTGATATAATGCCATGATGAGATCAATCAGACCATCAAAATCCACATCCATTTATCTTTGGAATGTTTCTCCTGCATTAGTTAACCCAAAGTGCATCCTTGCATAAACATAGGTTCCTCAAGGAGTGGTAAAAGTTGTCTTGTATTGTTCTGATTCTTTGACCTTCACTTGATTGTACCCTAAGAACCCATACATCATAGACAATAATTCATTCATAGTAACCTTCTGTAAAAGGGCCTCCATATTAGGCAATGCATAGTTATCTTTTAAGGATGATACATTCAAGTTTCTAAAATCAACACACAACCTTATATCTCTATTTTTCTTTCTAATTGGGACCAAGATTGATACCCATGTAGAATGTCTTATAGGCACTATTATTCATGCATCTCTTAATTTGACAAACTCTTCCCTCATTTTAGGAGCTATCATTAGGTTTATAGGATGTTTTATTTGTCTAAAAGGTTTTGTATATGGCTTTAGAGGGATTTCATGCTGAAATAAATCTTCAAGATAAGCCTTAAGATCATCATATGACCATGCAAAGATGTGCTTATATTTTCTTAACAAAGTTATCAAACCAGCTCTGATCTTAGGAGTGAGCTTCTTACCTATGTAAACCTCCTTAGGAGTGTGATTATTTCCTAAATTAAAATTTTCAACTTCTTCATACTTTTCATTTGTCTTACCCATCTTAAGACCTTCTTGCTCATAAAAAATTCTTACAAGTGCAATCAAGCCTATGGGAATCTTGTTCGTCTTTAACTCCACAACTTCATTTCCAAACAAGGTCTCTTTTTAATCTTGATTTTCAACATATCCATTCCATTCTATGTTTTGTTCCTCATATGTGTCCTCATTTATCAGGAGTTAGAGAAGATCTTTATCATCTTCAAACACTTGCCAATTCTGCACATTCTCAGAAATTGATGGCATGTTTTTCATTTGAATCTACACAATCTCTATAAAAGGAATATAAATATTCTTGATGGATATATTATCCAAAAGGTATGCAAGTGATTTTTCTGATCTTTCTATCTATTTGATTGAGAATGCATCAAAACATTCAATTAAATCCCAAACCAAATTTCTATATTGCTTTAATCTAGGATTCTTGGTAGTGAATGTATTTCTGACTTGAGACACAATTAAAGAAGAGTCACCATAAATTGAAAGCATCTTAATAGCATATGATTTTTCAATTTTCAAACCAAGGATTAGTGCTTCATATTCTGAGATATTATTAGTACATTCTTGAAATTTAGCAAGAAAGCGAACCTTAAAATCCTACCACATGGAGATATAAAAGTTATCCCAGCACCATTACCTTCCTTACTACATGCTCCATCAAAAGTCATTTTCCAAAGCTCTTCCTGATTATCCTGCAAATTCAGTCCAATGGGGCTATTAATTTCTAATGTTGGTTTAGCAATACTCACCTAAACATTATCCATGTCCAAATGGCAGAAGTTTATCTTCTCCATCCCAATGTCTTCATCAATAATATATGGAGATATTGGCTCCATATGAATTATTACTTCCCTACCATCAAATGGAATAGTAGCATAATCTAGATCTAATTGTATATGACCAACTACTAAATTAGACTATTATCTAGATAAAAGCATTCCATTATTAGCAGGCACTTCCACAATAGTAATACCAGTTTTATAAGACATTTAAGTCCAATTAGGAAATTTAAACTCCACATCTCATAATACCAACAACAGATATAGATCTGTTGTCCATAGCATAACATATTCCATAGGTTGTGTTAACCTTCATTCCAAGATCCTTCATAACTTCTAAGGGCATGATATTAACTGTTACTCCTGAATCTATCATACAATTTCTAAGAAGTTTATTGCTAATCATCAAAGTAAGATAAAAAAAAGGATCAACTTGGGTTCCATTTTGAGAAATAGTAGTTCCTAAATAAACCACTGGTGGTTCTCCATTCACTGGTCTCTGATTAGATTCCTCCTTAAAAACATTGCCTACATTAGTTAACACTTTTATAGTTTCATCTTTGTATTCAGATATTTTCATCATTTCAAATAAATGAATAGAAATCTTCACCTGAGACAAAGAATTAGATATAAAAGAGCTACTATTAGGAATAGGATTATTGACCACTAGTTTCTCCTTTGGCTTTGTTAGTTTAGGAGTTTGATGATGATCTACCTGTTGACTTATCTTTGCAGCATCATCTTTGATCCTTTGTGTGTCAGGTTGGTTGATCTTCTTCTTTGGAGTCTTGACAACTACTTCAGCATGTTTCCCTTGATCTACATTTACTATTCTATTTCTCAAATTTTAATTATTTCTTTCTTTCTTAATTGATGCAATAGTATATTCTTTCTTTCCCTCATTTCTTGATCTCTTGATGATTGGTAGCTCCCTTTATTTCTTATCACACTAATATATTCTCTTTAGATCATCATGGTACACATAATCCTCCTCCAAAGAACTATACTCATCTCTTCCTCACATAGGTTTAGATGAAACATTATTTACTGTGGGTTGCTGATCATTTCTCTGGTCTTCCTCTCCTTGCAATCTTTGTTCCACAACACAATTATCGGGAGAGTGTGGTAATGTACAAGCCTCACACCAAGGATAAATTTCAACCAAATGGTTGTTCCTTTTCAATGGACCAGTTGTTTCTTTAGTATAACTTTTCTTTTTCAGGTTTACCATACTTCCAATTAGTAGTGTATGGCATATCTTGTAATCTAAATCTGTCATTTTTAGTGAATGATGGCCTATCACTTTTACCTTGTTTTGCATTAAGATTTTTCAGCATATCCATAATTTCTTTGAGATCATATTTTTAGCGGCCTTTGGATTTACAATTTAGTATCATCTCTCTTATCTACCCTTCCAATAGTGTTTCTATTATTTTCAATGGCAGTGACAACTTTGAAAGCTTGTTGCAATGTTGCAGGTCCTTGTGATCTAATCTCATAATGTGTTTTTCTATCAAATGCACTTAGATAGAAATAAATAAAGAAGGAATCAAATGGTCTCATATCTCTTGGTATTTTATTCAAGACCTTATTAAACCTCTTATTGAATTTTTATTTATGAAAATTCTTTTTAATGTTGGTTAATTCATGAGATGAAAAAGATGTATCATTATGATCATTAAACTGCTCAATAAATTGATTTACAAAGTCACACCATCTTGATATGGATCGATTAGGAACCCCCCTATACCATTCAACATTCCCTTTAGTTAATGATTGGACAAACAAATTCATGAAGACATCCTCACGGTTTCCCTCTAACTCTTCTATAATATTTTTAAATTTATGGTGTGTTGTTTAGCAAATTCTGCTCCATTTCCTTAAAATTTTGGGATGGAATTTCTCAATTCATTTGATATAGTTTTTGGATATCCATCTATCCCACCAAAATAAATTTGCCTATATATTTCCACCACCATAGGTTCTCTTCCTCTCTGGTCCATATTATGGTGATTCCCATTCTACCCTCTGAGATTTTGGTGATTTGTGCCTTGGTGATTTTGACCATTATTATACTAATGTCCCATGTTTTTTTTCCTTGGATTACCTCGCTCATAGTTTTATCCCTTACTTGGTTATCCCCCATAAATAATCCTTCCATGTCGATTACTTTTATTCTCATGCTTTCCTCTATTCTCTGGTTCAAACAATGGGTTTGTATGATCACTATTGAAAATCTGCCCTACTGTATTTTGGTACTCCATCTCTTCTTGGTGTCACATTTTATTTTGTTCCTTCTTATCATCAAATAATATAATAAAATCACTTCTTTTTATATCTAGACTATCTAAGGCCTCACTAGGTAACCTTCTCAAAGCTTTAACCACTTTTGGATTTCGTCTACCATACTCAGTCAACTTGCTTAGTGTAGCATATAAGAGCTGATCTTCATCATCATATTATTCTATCTCCTCTTCTATTTCCTATATTGGATTATGATATTTAGCATCTTAAAATCCAAAGGGGTTCTATTATCCTCTAGATTTCTTGGATTTTCACAATGGCTTTCTTCATTGAAACTAGTGTTCTCCCTATCAGGAAACCTCTTATGTCTAGTGTAAAACATGTCTGGAACTTGTTTCTTACTTCTTCTTAAACTTCTGTGTGAGTCTAATTCAAGATGATTTTGATGGAAGGATATTGTACCCTACATGAATACTTAATATAACCCAATTAGTTTACCAAAATATAACTACATCAAAATTTTGTAGAGTCGCCACCTTCTTATCTGAAGGAAAATACTTACTACTTTCTGAGTCCTTTCTCCCATTAGAGTCTTACATATATCACCAGAGAAACTAAGTGATCTTCAATGTTGTCTTTTATAGACAACTCCCTAGCAGAGCCACCTATCTGTTGGTGCTCAAATCAACAGATTGGATTTCCTATGGACTTTCCAATCCAATGGTGGGAAACCCAAGTGACTTGGCCAACTAACAAGCTTCAACTAAGGAAAGTTGAAACTTTTGCAATTCGAGCTCTGCAGAACCAAGGCTGGTAGGCCTATACCCTGATCTCTCCTTCAAGGATTTTTATAGCAAATGAAATCACTTCAAACTTCTCCCTCTCAAATATAGCAAGGTACTCTAAAGAAATCAACTTGTGATAAATAACATATAACTGCAAAACTAAATTCTTTGTAAAGATTGAAAAATTATTTTATAAGAATATATATATGATTGAATATTAGAATATCTCAACAACATGAAACTATGAACTTAATGACTATATCTAATAATTAATTAGATCAGTGCCTATATCAATTGGACAATATAGTCAATCCAAAATTAACCCTATGTACAACTTTTCAAGACAGTATCAATACTATCAACTATTCGAATGCTTTGGATGCAAAGAGATTAAGTCTATTTATATCTTTGTTAGTTCAAATAAATTTAACTCTTATGGTTGGGAGAACAGTTGAACAAGAAGCCAGGAACACTGAATTTTCACAAACTCCTTGATGATCAAACAATGATATAAGACATGTAATATATCTACACAAGCATATCTAGATTAACAATTGAAAATCCTTCAATAATTGCACAAGGGAGATAGAAACACTTATCTTTTATTGATTTTGAAAAATAGTATATTTGAGTCCATGTTGCAGTTGCGATAAAAAATAGAAAAATAATAATATAATTATGAATAAATGTCCACATGGTCTTGGAATCCCTATTAATATAAAATCCAAGGGATGCATACAAGCTTTAGACTGATGTTCCTTTTGATAACTAAAAACTAATCCTATGATCAACAACTAAACATTAGTTACATTTAAAGGAATGACTAATCATCCTTGTTAAGAATAATTGTTGACCAATTAGGTTTCAACAATAATTTCTTAGTAAATCCTTGGTAATTCATTCTCAGATTATTAAACAATGACTTTGCATTACTTCGACCATATATATTTATCAAATATCTCTGCTTCTGATAATGAATATAATCTCTGGCATGTCGAATAACATCATCATTGAAAAGAGGAATGTCGATAGTGTCGACCACCCTCTACTATTCTTCATGCTCATAAAATTCCTCCAAGTATGTGTGCATGTGATCATCCTCCTGAATTTCACCAGGGCCGCATTATTTTGGCAATCCCCACCTTTGAGAACCTGGCATGAAGATATCGACAACACATTAATCAAATAGACAAAACCCTTCGTTAATACATTTTATAATTAAAATATGAAATAATGTAATGTATAAAAATCCCTTTTGAGGTTGTCATCCAATCTCTCTACCCTATAGGCTGTCGAAGACACGTGTCAGGATTGCGTAATTCCTTGAAGAGTAAAATCCTTGCATCTTGTCATCAAAGAAACACGCTCGCCATCAATGCTTTCCGTGATTCAATAGGCAATTGCATCCCTCATAGTCTGTGGGTTTGGGACTTTGTTAGTAATAACTGAGAGGGGGGGTGAATCAGTGGCCTCAAAAATTAATCCTTAAATCAACCCTTCAAACTTAGTACCAAAAATTATACCTCTAGTTATCTTTAGTCCTATAAGATGAATGCCTTGAATTACTTATAACCAATTTCTACTTGTTGGAATGCTTTGTAAAACCTTCTTTTGTATGTCTATCAATAAGCAGTCTTTCTATTTACCAAAACATAGTAAATAACCAGTGTATACCAATCAATCCAGAATAACTTGTGTGAAATTCAAAATAGTAAAGTAATGAAACATAACACATAGATTTTTAACGTGGAAACCCTATTAAGGGAAAAACCATTGGGACCGGTACCCCAAATTTTCACTCTTCTAAAGTGAGCTCGGTTAAGAGCCAACCCTGTTAAAGGTTACAAACACACTGTTAGGTGTGACCTTGTTAGAGGATTTAAAAGATAGTTTGTCACTTAGTATATGGCATCTAATGCTACCATCTTTGATCAAATAGTCACTTGGCCTATCAATAGGTATCGGGCATATCCAATGCTACTTTGTATGATCAAACTTCTTGATACTCCTTGGGATGTATCTCAATTACAAAAGAATGTTAAGTCTTGCTTGGTTAAGATACTTGATGCTTCAATGGTTAAACTGAAACGGTAAAGTGATATGTTCACACATACAACTTGAATTGCAGATTTTCAGATCTACTGTAAGTGCATTTCTTCTCTGATCAATATACTCAATTCAATACTTTTCTCCACACTGTTTTGCTCTGTGATGCTGTTTCACTATTCATTGGTGTCTGTAGAATCTAGCTCTCTCCTTAGCTTGTTGATCAGGTCTGAATGAAGAATTTCTTCTCCTTCAGAATCTCTTCATCATCTATTCTCTTTTCACTTCTCTTCATCCCTCTATTCATAATTAATTAGGTTGTCTCTTTATAGACATGTTTCACCATTTCTTGGCTTTCTTGATCTTGGTGTGATCCACAATTCTCGCCAATTAGATTTAAAGAAAAACTTCAATTTTATCTCGTAGAGATCTTCTTTCCAACTGGACAAAGAATCTTTAAATCCTTTACTTATCTCCGACTTTATCTTGATGATTAAAACAATGATAAGTATCAATTAAGTCTATTTTTAGCTCTTGACAGATAAGTATTTTGTCATTTATGAACTCTCTATTCTGTCGGTCAATACTTTAGTTATTCATTTGTGATAACTGATTGTTCCATCAGTGTGACTTTAGTTGTCTTTGGGATCTCTGTCCATTGGGCAACACTATAATTCTATTCATCGAGTTACACTGTTCTTTTATTGTTGGGAAACATTGTGACTTTGCTCATCGATAATGCTGTGCATTTTCTCTTTGGGTAACACTGTGACTTTGCTTCTTTTACTCTATCCATTGGTGTGCACTCTGTCGGTGTATCTAGTCACTTTGTGAATACTTGACTTATATGCATTATTGATAGCATTGCCTTTGATTCTTCTATTCTGTGAAGTCTTTGGTAGTATTTCCATGACCATACAGATTATATCAAGTTGACATCAATGAAAATACAATACATTATCTAATTTAATGCCTTGCATGATCATCAACTTAACATCTTCAAACATTCAATTAGTTATAGTTCATCAATCTCTCCCTTTGGCATTGATGGAAACACACTACATTATCACACTATATTACTATTAATACAATATGAAATATAACAGTTGAAGTTCATCAAACTACCAATCTTATGTGCTATAACCGATACAAATGTCTGGTCCTTGGTAAGCTCTTATAAGCTTAGATTTGATTCTTGCAGCTTTCTTTCTGTATTCAATCCCTTTACTAGATAGATGTAGAATCTTTCTTTCTTTGATGTGATGCATTTTTTCTTCTATGTCAAACTCTCTCCCTTTCACTGTTCTTTTCTTTTGATGTCTCTTGTCAGCAATTCTCTTGCTTTGTATGTTCTCTCCCTTTCTGGTTACATCTCTCCCTTTGGATAATGTGATGGATATAATCTTTCCCTGATGTATAATCTCTCCTAGAGTGATAATATCTCCCTAGGGTGATAATCTCTCCTTGAGGTGATAATGGATATAATCTCTCCCTTTGAAAAAAATGCCAAACAAATATTTTTGATAGTAATGTCAAACAAATCCTTCCTATCCTTAATATACTCCTTGAATTTTCCAATCCATCGACAATACAATAACTCTAGTGCTTGGAGTAGATAAATACCTTGTTGTGTATAGATTTATCTTTGAATTCCATCTCTTTTCTTTCATCAACATGAATAATATTCTGATAATATGTAGGCTGATGCAGCCTTCTAGTCATTTTACTGACTTGTAGACAAGGGTCTGACCCCTAGTCTTTTTCTCAAGCACTCAAATACATCCTTGGAAAGTGGCTTGGTGAAGATATAAGCTAATTGTTCCTTAGATTGCACATACTCAAGTACCACCTCCTTTTCTTGAACTTGTTCTCTCAAATAATGATACTTGATGGAAATATGCTTTATTTTAGCATGCCTGACTGGATTCTTGGAAATGTTTATTGCACTGGTATTATCACAATAGATAATTACTAGGTTAGTAATTTTCATATGCATACCTTCTAGTAACTGTTTGACACATGCAATATTTGAGAAGTTTGTAGCAGCAACAACATACTCTACTTCTACAGTGGACTGAGAGATGCATCCTTACTTCTTGCTAATCCATGTGACAAGTCTGTTACCCATAAAGAATGCTCCTCCAGTTTTTCTCTTTCGGTCATCAATATTTCCAGCCCAATCAACATCAGTAAAGACCTTAAGTTCAAATTTTCCTTCTCTTATATACCATAAGACATATTACTCAGTATTTTTTAGATATCTTAGGATTCTTTTGACAATAGTCATATGTGATTCCCTGAGATTAGAAAAAAATCTTGCAACTATTCCTATTGCATGTGCAATATCTGGTCTAGTATGTACAACATACATGAGTTTTCCAATTATTGATCTGTAAAAATTCTAATTTACCTCTGATGACTTCTCCTCCTTTGTCAGCTTACATCCAGTTGCCATTGATGTTTCAACTAGTTTGAAATCTTCCATCTTGAATATTTTCAACACTTCCTTGATGTATTTGGATTGTGTAATGAAAATACCTTCATCTTGTTGCATGATCTATAAACTAAGAAAGAACTTGATCTCTCCAAACATAGACATCTAAAACTCTTTTCTCATTTCATTTGCAAATGATTTGCATAGCATATATTGCCTCCAAATATGATGTCATCAACAAATATCTCAGCAATCAAAATGTTATCATCAATATCTTCCTTCAAATAAAGATTATTGTTTTCACTAGTCCTTACAAATCCAATACTTATAAGATAGGAATGAAGTCTTTCATACAAGGCCTGGGGTGATTGTTTCAATCCATAAAAGGCTTTGTGTAGTCTACATGCCATGTTTCTCTTGTCTAGATCAACAAACCCTTCTGGTTGTTCAATGTATACCTCTTCTTCAAGTATTCCACTTAGGAATGCAGACTTGACATCCATTTGGTATACCTTGAATCCTTTACATGCAACATAAGAAAGTAATATTTTCACTCCTTCTAGCCTAGCAGTGGGTGGAAAGGTCTCTTCATAATTAATCCATTCTTCTTGTGCATACCCCTTGCATACTAGTCTTGCTTTATTTTTGGTGACTTCTCCATTCTCATTCAGTTTATTCCTGAATATCCATTTTGTACCGATGACATTCTTGTCATCTGGTCTTGGTACAAGTATCCATGTCTTTTTTTTCTCAATCTTCTCCATTTCCTCATTCATAGCACTTATCCATGCATCATTATCAAGTGCAGCATTGACAGATCTTGGCTCAAAATCACAAATAAGATATCTTGTATTTATAGACTTACTTCTAGTTCTCATATCAGCCTTTTTATCTCCAATGATCTAGTTCTTTGGATAGATCCTTCTGACATATCTGGAAAGTACAGGTTCAAATATTTGTCTATCACATTGATCATCATTTTGTCCTTCATTCTATTCTCCATCACTTGGTACATCATCTTGAGCAATTTCCTGATTGTCGGTATTTGTAGCATGATGCTCAGGTGCAATGATCTGTTGCTCAGGATCTATATATTGTTTCTCAGGTAGTGTCAGGTGCTTCATTATAAACAAATCTGTTGTAGTCCTTTGGTTCTTTTGTTCTTTCCTTTTCATTTTTCACTACAAATTCATTTATCTTTACATTTGCACTTTCAATAATTTTGTTAGAGGTTTTAAAAGATAGTTTGTCACTTAGTATCTAGTATCTAATGCTACCATCCTAGATCAAACACTCACTTGGCCTGTCAATAGGTATCAGACATATCCAATGCTACTTTGTATGATCAAACTTTTTGATACTCCTTGGGATGTATCTCAATTACAAAATAATTTTAAGTCCTGCTCGGTTAAGAGACTTGATGCTTCAATAGTTAAACTGAAATAGTAAAGTGATCTATTCACACATACAACTTGAATTGTAGATTTTTAGATCTATTGTAAGTACATTACCTCTCTAATCAATATAATTAATTCAATACATTTGTTCCACACTGTTCTACTCTATTATGTTGTTTCACTATTTGTCGGTGTCTGCAGATTCTAGCTCTCTCCTAAGCTTGTTGATCAGGTATGAATGAAGACTTTCTTCTCCTTCAGAATCTATTCAACATCTATTCTCTTTTCACTTCTCTTCACCCCTCTATTCATAATGAATTAGGTTGTCTCTTTATAGACATGTTTCACCGTTTCATGGATTTCTTGATCTTGGCATGATCCACAATTCTCGCCAATTAGATTTAAAGAAAAAATTTAGTTTTATCTCGTAGAGATCTTCTTGCCAACTAGACAAAGTAGCTTTAAATCCTTTACTTATCTCTGGATTTATATTGATGATTAAAAAAATGATAAGTATCAGTTAAGTCTATTTTTAGCTCTTGACAGCTAAGCATTTTTTCATTTTTGAACTCTTTGTTCTGTCGGTCAATACTTCAGTTAGTCATCAGTGATAACTAGCTATTTCATTAGTGTGACTTTAGTTCTGTTCATGATCTCCATCTGTTAGGCAATACTGTAATTCTATTCATCAGGTTACATTGTGCTTTGCTCATCGGGCAACACTGCGACTTTTCTCGTCGGTAATGTTGTGCATTTGCTCATTGGGTAATACTGTGACTTTGATTATTTTACTTTGTCTGTCAGTATGCACTCCGTCGGTGTATGCAGTCACTTTGTGAATACTTGACTTATATGCATTACTGATAGAATAGTTTTTAATTCATCAGTTCTTTGAAGTCTTTGGCAGTATTTCCATGACCATATAGATTATATCAAGTATACATCAATGAAAATACAATACATTAATTGATTTAATGCCTTGCATGATCTTCAACTTAACATCTTCAAACATTCAATTAGTTATAGTTCATCAGATGCATGTCAACATGTCGCAATGCCTCAATGGTTACAAATTCTCCATCTCCTTCTTTAAGGCATAACACCCATTATCAATCTCCACCAAATTAATGTTGGAATTACTAGAATGATGTACTGAGAGGGGAGGGGTGAATCAGTACCTCTAAAACTTTTATGTGATTATCCCATTAACCTTTGAGTCATCAGATTTGTATATTCACCTATCTATCTGTTCATCTTTCTTTATGTATGTGAAATCATAACATAAGTTCTTTACATGTGTAAACATTCAAGAAACATACATGAAAGTAAATAACACATAACACAAACTATGATATTGCAAAAAACTCCTGTTAGGAAGTAAAAACTATGGTGGGCATGTCACCCACAAAACTTTACTATCTGCAGATAATAAAGGAGCCAGTTAAGGCTTACAATTTGATCACTTCTGATGATCTACCCTGTTAGGAGTATTATAGTGGAGAGCTGTTAAGATCTACTTCATTTTAAGCTTTTAGCAACACCATTAGGTGTGCACTCTGTTAAGATATTTACCAAGAACTATTAAGTCCACCTTCTACAAAAGAATTTTTGATGTGATGCACTTGTTAGAATGAAGCTACATTATACATGTTGATCTGATAGTATGCGTAATCTCTAATTTATGATAACAGATCCTATAAATCTTACAATGTATATGTAATCACCTTGAGTGATTGAATGATATCTTGTCTCTTCTTGTCGGTAGCCTTCTCTGTGTTCTTGAGAACTGATATGATATGTTTTTGAACTTTGCATGAATTCACTTCTACTGCTTAGATTCTCTCCATGGCTACAATCATTTATCAACTCATTTTCTATTACAAATGATTAAACATCTATATATACTAATTTCTAGGTCCATTCTTGATTCGCGCTTTTCAAATTAACTCTAGAACCAAAGTTTACAACTTGACCTTGATCTTTAGTTAGTTATGTTTTAGATCCATTAGGATGCTTTAAAACATTTAAAATATGCTTGCATGACCCTCAAGTAATGTTTTAAAACAAATTAAAACTCTATTAATAGAATTACCATGTTTTATATGATGTGGAAAGTCAGATCCACTTTTTGCGGGTTCGGTAACTAACTGTCGATTTTAATGGTCAGGTAGCTCTGTTAGTCTATCAGTTTTCTTTCATTCTTTGATCTTTCAGTCTTATTCTCCATCTGTGTCCCTATATTGAACTATTTGTCAGGTTCCTTGCCTTTTCTTCTCTGTCGAGGATGTTCACAAAACTATACCATCAGTTTAGTGATTTTGGATCCGTCGGCGATGTATCAAAAACTATTTCGTCAGTGATGTCCTTTATGCTTTGTCATCGGTTCAACACTTGATAGTGTTCATCAAGAAATTCTATACTTATAATTTCTACAATAAGCATTGTCATCTCATCAGGTATGTAGTCTGTTGTCTGTCGGGTATGCCTATACCGATGACCTTTATCATGTTTTCCACTTAAGTATACTAATGGAAAAACTTAATGTCATCAATCTCTCCCTTTTACATTAGTATCAAAAACTGATATGTGCAACATACTTAATTTATTAGTATGTACACTTGTGTATACTTCATCCTTAGTCATTTTTCTTTTAGTCATGAAATGACTCCCCCTATGCATATGTCGGTAAGTGTAAGTTTATGTACATATGATTGCCTTCCCTTTTTTTGATATTTGATATAGTGTACATATTCATGCTATACATACAAAATACATATCATTTTCTCTTTCTACTAATGTAGTACATTATACATATGTACTATTCATTCCTCCTTTTTTGATAATAAAGGCAAAGGTACTTAAAACTTTTCAAAAATGTGTGAGTGGGAGGCTTTGATTTCCTCCATCAAATTCTCCCATTTCTCCTTCAAATTTTCTAGATCCATGTGCTCAAGTGATGTCCTTACATGCATATTGTAGATGTTGTCTACCACAGACATCTCCGGGGTTGAGATCAGATTCCTTGCATTTGTAATGTATTGTTGCAGAGTGGTGAGGTTAGGCAAGATGTGAGCCTGCAACTTGGTAACCTCATTTCTAAACTATGTCTTTGCATTCCATATCTCTTGTCTTAACCTATTTAACTCTGTGATCTTGTCATGATGCAACTTTATTGTATTTTCATCAGAGGTTAAACTTTGTGGACTCACTGTCAGATCAAAATCTAGCTAGGACAACTTTTCACTATTCTCTTTGGTGAAATTTTCAAGTGTGCACATTTTTTGAACTAAGGTAATAGCTTCTGCAATCATAGGTTCTAATTGAATTCCTAATTTATAGAGCTTTAACTTGTTCTTTTTCACTTCTTGGCTGATCTTCTCAACTAGTTTGAGTTGATACTTCTTCTCTTCCCGTTCTTCCATTGCCTGCTCTACATCTACACTTTGAGTAGTGATGGTGTTGGTAAGAACTGCAATTTGTTCCATGACTGATGTGTCATTTTCAAATTTTACCTTAGGAACAAGTTGATGTAGTATATCCCTAGCTTTTTCAAGTGCTTGGACTTCCCTATGTGCCTTTTTCATTTTGTCTTGTATAGCTTTTCTTTGACACATCACTCCAAACTTTTGAAGTGTTTCAGTATCTAAAGTAGATACATCCCACTTGGGTATTTCAATTACCTCATCAAGTGTTACAGCTAAGATGTCTTTCTTCATTGCTTTCTTCTTCTTCTTCTTTGGTTGGGAGATAGATTGGTGAACTACCATTTGTAGATCTTGAGATTGGATTGATTTGGTAGGTGAAGGTCAAGAAGATGAAGCTTCTTGTTGCTTCTATTTAGAGTCCACCTATTGTTTTTGTGAAGACATCTCTTCATTGGCCTTGGGTGTATCAACAATTGTTTTTTCCTTTTCCTTAATGCTATCATCTTTCTTAACTTCTTCACATTTTGCTTTTTCTTCATCCTTCCTCAATGTTTCATCTTTGTTAATATCTTCTCCTTTGTCTTTTTTAGTAGACAACTCTTTACGAGTGTCAGTTGCATCCTTCATCTCTATGTCTGTATCTTTTTGAGTGTCTGATGCATCTTTATTTTCTTCATTACCCGTGTCCTCAGGTATGTCATCATCTTTCTTCGATGATTTCTCCTGACTTGAATCAATATCAATAGCTTCTATAAATATTTTCATGTTGGTTTGTGTATTTACCTCTGCAGTGTCATTAAGTGTGTCCTATCTGTCAGTATTACCTTGTGCAACAGTGATATCTTCATCTTTTTGCACCTCTTCTGCAAGGTCTTTTCCTGTAATTTCATTAACAATATTATCCAACCATATTTCATCATTGACATCCTCATTTATGTTACCTTTTATTGTCAATTCTTCTTTGGTAACCTCTGCTTCATCATCCAAGTCAATATGAGTTGGGCTTGGTGGAATTTGGCTTTCTTCACTCTGAGTTTTGTCAAGAGTAGTGTCGGGCCATATCTCATCTATAACTTCAGTATGTTTGGGGCCTGCTATACACTCTCTTCTTTGTCCAATTCCACTGATGAATCATACTGTACATCTTTAATGATGATGTGTTCTTTCTCTGGGCTAGCTTCCTTAGTGGGCTTGTTGAGTATCTTGCACCACTTCTTAATGCTTTATTGATCTAGCTCAATTAGCTTCCCTTTGAGAAATTTGTATGCTCTCATTTTGGGTGAGAACTCCTTTTCATACTTTTCCAGCATTTTATTTATTTCTTCCTTCTTTGAATCAAAAGGCATAAGAGTAACATGCACTTTTTCTCTTATCTCTTTTTCCTGGTGAAGTGAAAATGTCCATCTTGCAGACAATCTCTTTGTTAGTTCCTTGGGTTCGTCATATTCTGAGAATTGAAGTGGAACATAATAGTGTTTGTACATTTTAGCTATTATAGCTTCTTCAATTTTGTTTTGATCCTCTAGATCAAATTTCAACCATTTCCTAATATTAGGATCTAAAATAGAATGTGATTCTGAAATGTTCTTACATATTTCATCAATTGTCTTAGGAATCAAGGGTTCTTTTCCTTTTTGTACTTCTATGTCAGCTTCATCCATAGCTGAGTCTTCTAGATCTTCTCTTGTTTTTTTTAACTTCCTCCTTTTGGTCTATTTCCCCTTTGGAGAGACTAGTTTCCTCTTGTAGGTTCTCACTTTTCCTTTCTTTAACTGTGAAGGAGTTGCTTCCTTTTCTAGTTTGCTTCTTATCCTTGAAGCAATAGTTGTTCTTGATTTCTTAGGTGGAGGAGGAGGCGGCGAATCTAAATGTGTGGCCTCTGAATCAGTCTTTTCTGTATCTTCACTGATAGGTGACTGGCCCTTGTTTTCTTCCTCCTTGCCTTCTATTTCCTCTTCACCTTCTTCAACAACTACAAATTTCTTGGTTAGGTCCTTTACCATTTTGTTCTTCTTGTTTACAATTTTCTTGACAACAAGATCTGATTTGATTTTTGGTTTGGCTTCTTCATAAGTGCCAAATCTTTCTTGCTTGATGTCCACTGGTTCATTTAATAGTGCCTGGATGCACTTATTATCTTGTCCTATTTTGATCTCATAATCTAATGGTGAAAGCCAAGATTTTCTAGGTACTACTGGTTTGATATAGGTAAAATTAGTATCTACCATAAAACATATGTCATCCTTGTGTTCTCCTATCAAAATCTCATGTATCCTTGTTCTAGCTTGCATCTTTTCCTTAAATCCTTTTAAATACTCATTCATTAGGTCATCAAAATATGTACCTAATGATTCTATGTACTCACATATCTATATGGTGACTGGTTTGCTTGTGTCCCATACTACTTTGTCTATAGAAGGAAAGTATTCTTCAAAGTAAAAGAATATGCACATAATAAGAGAACCAAAATTACAAGTGTTTATACTTGATGACCTTATGGTGTTCATGTTCTCCTCAAGTTGAGTTAACAATATTTATGCAAGATCCATCTTCTTTCCTTCTTTGATGATCCTGTAGGCTGTGCTCATAGTAGTGCTTGCTATGTTGTTCATTCTACTGGCCTGAAAGATTTTATATCCTATCACACATGCACCAAACTTAAGTTCCTCGTCAGTGATGGTGTTAACCTTGAGACCTCTTTTGTCTAATTTTGCACCTATCAAATTTTCTACTTCCTTCAAGGATGGGTTCTTGTGACCTTTTGGCTTGTTGGTAGTGGGATATCCACTAGCCGCATGAATAACATCTTTTGTTATTCATTTAGGCTCATCAAGCTACAATGTCTAGTTATGCATTCTTCTAAGAAATACCCATACCCATTCTATCTTAAAAACCCTAGGAAAGTGTAATGCATTTCTCAGACCTTTCACGTCCAAATGCTTGTGCTCTTCTTTCAGGTTTCCAGTTTCATCACATAGTGCCTTATAGGAATTATCCAGGTCTAGATCTCATGATTCTAAGATCTTGCAATGTATATAGGACCTTACGTCCTCTACCAGTAAAACCCTAGGTGGGATTTTGGAGAATGCTCCAGAATCATCAGGTTGCGATGCAATTTCTAGGTGTAACTTGTATTTAGGTTCAACACAAGTACTATTGCTAATAAGATTAATCATTTTCTTCTTATCCTCTTTCATTTTTGTTGTTCTTGAAGTAGATGCCATCATATTTTGAAATTTAGGGCTTTCTGTAACTTAAACAATGTGATTAGTGATTGTAGGTACTTACTGAATCTTTGCGATCGCTTGTGAATCTTTTGAGTCATGTTTGAATCTTGTTGAGGTTGCATTTCAATCTGCTCTTCAATCGCTCTTCTTAGCTCTACTTTCTTGCTCAAAAATTATGGGTGCGAAATGAGTTCTTCTATCGCGCTTTTATAACTTTTGTGCCCTAAGTTGTCATTAATGTCCAACAACTCGTCGGTATACAAAGACAGAGTTTGTTGTTTGAGGCATAAATAACATCATCAGTGTAGGCACAAAGTTTCAGGGTAGCTAGTAGCTTTGGTGATTTCACTGATGATTTTCGGTAAAATGGCAACAACAACTTCTGTCGGCTCAAAGATCACCGATGTTTGTCAATTACACTTAGCGACATGGTTTTTGTGTAATGCATGATACATTTCAGTAAGTAGTGTCAACTTTACTGTGTGTGTTCACTGATGATTTTATGTACCCATTTACCGATAGAATTTTTTTTCAATAATATTACAAGTAACAATATAGTGCATCTTCAATAATGCTAATTTTGTCAATATGATCAAAATGTAATGGAACCAATGCATAATATAAATTGTCATAATGTAGTTCCATACTTACTTGTGCAATTTAGTTGGGAATAGTGATGCCATCGGATCTATTGTATGGGGTGTCATCATTTGCATTGCTTGTTCCAGCACCTTCAGTGTTTGTATCTTTTATCCACAACTTGTTTCTCATCTTCTTGATGTCATCAATGGTGCTTCCATTGGGATAAGAGCTTGTGTCTGTCAGTCAGTCTTTGGAATATTTTACCACATGTCCAACCTTATGACAATGTAAACATGCCATACCTGTATTGGTCCATCCTCTTGGTCTTCTAGTCCATTTTCTCATATAGTTGGCAGAAATATGACCATACATTCCACATGCTGTGCAGTTTACCCATGTGTTATAGTCCCAAACATATGAGTTACCTATTATTGTCAGTTTGTAGCCATTATCAGGTTCTTTTTGTGTCCATGCTTTCTTGTTCTTTTTCAGCACTCCTAATGTGTATGTCCATTCATTTTGCAGGTAGGATAGTACTTGTCCATGTAGGTTTCCTTCTTTGGATTTGTCACCTTGGATTTGCATTCATGTACCTTGTGTCCTTTCTTGTGACATTTATAACAATTACCAATGAAAGTAGATTGTGATTGATGAATACCTTTCATTTTATTTCTGCAAATGTTTGAGGTGTGGCTTGGTTTTCCATAGTGATTGCATGACATATTCTTGGTTATTGGAGTTGCATAAACATTCCTTTGATCTGATTGATTAGATGATTCTCCATTGTTGGTGTACCCTATACCTGTGTAGTTATTGACTATTTTTTGTCCATTAAGGAAATCATCCATTCTTTTATTTCTATCTTCAGCTTTCTTGATTAATTCATTGTGCTGATTCTTAATTATGACTTCATGCTTTAGCTTCTCATTCTCTTCTCTTAGCTCACCGATGATCTGTATTCTTTCAATGACTTTAGTATTTAATTTGTTTTCCTCTTGAATCATAAGAATGATCTGATTGGTAATATCATGGTGATGATCAGTAAGTCTTTGAATCTCTGATTATTTTTCTTGTAGCTTCTCTATGATTTTCCTCCTATCATTAATAGCCAATGTTCTCTCTGATTCAGCTTTTCTTGAATCATTCATGACATTAGTCATTTTTACCATCTGAGTCTCTTGGCCGATTTGCAGCATCTTGATTTGCTCTGTCAGATGTAGACTGATCTCTTGTAGACTTGTAATCTCTTCTATTGATGTGTCTAGTGCTTTGCTTGTTGTTGATTCTGATAATTTGAAGTAATCTAGGATCTCCTCTTCTTGATAATATTTCTTATTAAGCCTAGTTTCCATATTCTTTCGTTCATCAAGAAACTTTCTCATGCTTACTCTCACCTCTTTGTACTGCTCTTAGTAAATCTGAATTTTTAACTGCTCATTCTCCATAGTCTTGTCCAATCTATACTTTTCCATTATCTTGATCTTTTCTCTTAAGTCTTTAAGATTTTCAAGAAAGAGACTTAGCTCTAATACCAATTGTTGGAATTACTGGAATGATGTATTGAGAGGGGAGGGGTGAATTAGTACCTCTAAAATTTTTATGTGATTAGCCCATTAACCTTTGTATCATGAGATTTTTATATTCACCTATCTGTCTGTTCATTTTTAATTATGTATATGAAATCATAACATAAGTTCTTTACATGTGTAAACATTCAAGAAACATACATCAAATTAAATAACACATAACGCAAGATATGATATCACAGAAAACTCCTGTTAGGAAGTAAAAACTGCGATGGGGATGTCACCCACAAAACTTCACTATTTGTATATAAGAAGGGAACCAGTTAAGGCTTACAATTTGATCACTTTTGATGATCTAACCTATTAGGATTATTAGAGTGGAGACCTGTTAAGATCTACTTTATTTGAAGCTTTTAGCAACACCGTTAGGTGTGCACTCTGTTAAGAGATTTATCAAGAATTGTTAAGTCCACCTTCTACAAAAGGATTTCTGATGTGATGCACTTGTTAGAATGCAACTACATTATAAATGTTGACCTAGTAGTATGTGAAATCTCTAATGGCTGATAACAGATCCTATAAAGCTTACAATGTATATGTAATCACCTTGAGTGATTGAATGATACCTTGTCTCTGCTCATTGGTAGCCTTCTCTGTGTTCCTGAGAACTGATATGATATGTTTCTAAACTTTGCATGAATTCACTTCTACTACTTAGATGCTCTCCATGGCTACAATCATTTATCAACTCATTTTCTATTACAAATGATTGAACATCTATATATACTAGTTTCTAGGTCTATTCTTGATTCACGCTTTTCAAATTAACTCTAGATCCAAGGTTTACAACTTGACCTTGATCATTAGTTAGTTATGTTTTAGATCCATTAGGATGCTTTAAAAAATTTACAATATGCTTGCTTGACCCTCAAGTAATATTTTAAAACAAATTAAAACTCTATAAATAGAATTACAATGTTTTATCTGACGTGGAAAGTCAGATCCACTTTTTGCGGGTTTTGTAACTCACTGTCGGTTCTGATGGTCGGGATACTCTGTCAGTCTGGAAGTTTTCTTTCATTCTTTTCTCTATCAGTCTTCTGCTCCGTCGGTGTCCCTATATTGAACTATTCATTGGGTTCTTTTCCTTTTCTTCTCTATCGGCGATGTTCACAAAACTATATCGTCAGTTTAGTGATTTTGGATCCGTCGGCGATGTATTGAAAACTGTTTCATCGGTGACGTCCTTTATGCTTTGTCATCTGTTCAAGACTTGACAGTGTTTGTCAGGAAATTATTTTCTTAGCATTTTTATGACAAGCATTTTCATCTCATTGGGTATGTAGTGTGTTGTCTGTCAGGTATGCCTATATCGATAACCTTTATCATGTTTTTCGCTTAAGTATACTAATGGAAAAACTTAATATCATCACTTAATCACCAATTAACCCTCAATTATTTTTTTAACAATCAGTCACCTTTAAGAATCAGTTAAATAATCACCATCAATTAAAGTCACGTGCTAAATGATGAGGCTTTTAGTAGCTCATCCTTTAATCCTGCCTTGTAATCTGACATGGAACCATGTTATCCTGTCTGTCCAATCATGTGATGCCATATGTATCCTTGTTGTCTCATCGTTAGAGATCGATGTACCCATGACACATGTCGTATTGTCCTATTTCCTTGAAGACTAAATATTGACCATCTTCGTCTTTGAGGCATAACACCGACAGTAGATCCTTGCAGAAATTCATCGGAGTTTAACCATAGATCTTCATTCTTCATTGCTGAGATTTTAGAAGGTCTAGACATGAGGAAATCAAGCATAATTCCTTCATGGTTTAAATAATCTGCATCTTCTCTTGAAGGAATAATGCTAGCCATCAATTTTTTTTGAATATTAGTGAATTGACAGATATGTGAAAGGTATAAGTTTTCAAATAAACATAAAAATACATACATAATTGCTATTTTTATGAATTCAAATACAAATATGAAGGCCGAGAGATAAATAAATTTAATAAGTATAATTAAAATTCTAATAAAATAATCATGAATAACATAGGCATAAGAAATACTTCCTTGAGCAATCAGGTATGAAAATTAATGTACGAATTAGGGTTTCACCAATGAGAATGCAAAGTTTGAAGCAGAAAGATAGCTCAGTAAAAGATTACACTGAGGAGTTTTACAAATTAGACATCATATCAGGACATGTTGAAGATGAAGTAGAAAGAATAGAAAGATATCTGAATGGATTAAGGAGTTCTATACAAGATGAGATTAGCTCGATAAAGATGAAAAGAATTGAAGAAGCATATCAGTTTTCCCTAAAAGCCAAAGATAAATTAAACAAAAGATAAAAACAAAGGAAAAGAGGAAGAGGTGGTAGATTTCCTAGGGGAAGAGGTAGATCTCATCGTGAAAACAATAGATTTGAAATAGACAAGATAAATCCAGACACATATCAAGACAAAGGAAAGACCGAATGGAAAGGTGGAAGTTTATTTCAAGGAAGAGGAAACTACTCTCGAGGTGGTTATAGTAGAAGAGGGTTCCAAGGAAATTTTTACAATTGTGATGAAGAAGGACATAGATATTTTGAGTGTACACATGCAAGCAAGAAATCAGTAGTAGCATAAATGCTTTGGTGTAAGAAGAGTCACTGAATGAACCCGAGAAGGAAGGAAATCTAAATATTAGAAGGAAATGATGGAGTGAGAAAGATAAGAAAGATCATGTAAGAAAAAGTTTGTTCAAGACCAGATGCAGAGTTGCAGACAAAGTTTGGAAAGTTATTGTTGATAGTGGAAGCTTGGAGAATTCGACATCTGAGGAAATGGTCACAAAGTTATAGTTGGAAAGAATGAAGCACCTAAAGTCCTATAAGATTTCATGGATCAAGGATGAGCATACATTAATGGTGAGTGAGCGATGTTTTGTGAATCTAAAAATTGGAAAGTATTATGATAAGGTGTTGTGTGATATTATGCCAATGGATTATTGTCATATTTTTTTGGGTAGACCTTGGCAATATGATAGACATTCTATACATGATGGAAGAGTGAATAGATATACTATTTGGGTTGATGGTAAGAAGCAAATCTTGTTACCTTTGGTTGAAGAATTTGTTGGTGAGATATGTACATCTGTGAAAGTTTGTTTGATGGAAGGTAGACATTGTAGACATCAAAAACTATCCTTATATTAATTTAATTAATATTTCTGTAACACTATAGTTCATTTTCATTAATTAACTATATTTGTTATGTTCTTCTATTTTATTTAATTAAATATAGTTCATTCTCTATAGTATTTAAATTTAATTTAGATTCTATACCTTTTTAATGTATTAAATTTTATTTAATACATGGCCCCCATAAATCCCCTTTTAAATAAATATTAATTTATTCATTCCTCACATTTTCTAACAATCTTTTAAACCTTCATTAATTTTAATTTCATGTTAGCTAGTCTTAAATGCCACCTATAAACCTACCCTACCACCCATCACACTCACCCTAATAAAGCTACTTGTTAGTTAATCTCACTTATTAGGATTAAAAGGTGATTCCTACACCTTTTTAGTGCTAATGAGTTTCTCACACATGTGTGAGAAATTCATCCCAAGGAAGCCACCCAACTTCCTTAAATGCAACCACTTTTGTTCCCCCACTCCATTTTCCAAGGTTTTCTCACACATGTGTGAGCAACCTTCAGCCTCTCAAACCTTAAAGGCTTGAGGTTGACTTTTGTGTGGCTTGTCCTTTTTCCCTTGTGTCCTCTATGTTGTATCTATGTGGATGCGACATGTGATCCACCTCATCCAAGCCCTTCTCTTCCCTCCAAAAATCTATAAATATGGGTCTTCCCAAGAGAAAATCCATCTCTCACTTTTGCATTGTTATCATGCTAGTTTAGCTCTAGAACTTCTTAAGCATTTTAGCATTTTTAGTTCATTTTCATACTTTCATGATTTAATTTCAAGTTTGAATCTAGAAATCACATGTTAGGATTAATGGAATGAATCTTAATGTTACCTTCTCATGCATCTCAAACTTAGCTTAGGTTTGCATTCTCATTCTCAATCATGGTGAATTCTTTAGACAAGTTCCTTATACTTTCTCTTGAGTTCTCCATCCTTTAGCTTGAATTTTATATATTTTAGTGGGATTTAGTTATTGTGTTGGGAGAGCACACCCACATACTTCTCTAAGAGAAAATCAACAAGGCTTGGGTGCCCTTGTTTGGCTCATCAGAGGTTGTGGAGGAAGTTCTTGTTTTAGATTTTATTTAAAGCATGTTAACCCTTAGATCTTATTTATAATGGCTAACTCTAATATTTGTATGTTTTAGTGTTGTTTTTGACAGGTCTACTTTCTATCACATACATTTTGGCATGCCCGGTGGGACCCACATCCGTTGAAAATTTCAAATTTTTAAAAATTGTCGCATTTTTCTGTGATTGTGGAAAACGTCACGCAGAACTGTCTCCTCTCTGAGACTACCATCTATTGGTACTCCTAAATTTTGAACAAATTTGGAGTGACCATATTAAATTTTTCAGTTAAGCAAAGTGAATACCCTTGAAATTTTGTGTGAAGGCTTAGCTAGAATGCTTGTAAAAGATGCCTGGATGATTTTCATGAGGTACAAATTGGGAAGAGGCTTTAATGCCTTTCATTTGATATATGCAGTGGGTCCCAGCTCCTGATTTCCAATTCTGACATGTTTAGGGAGTAGTCATTTTGAGGGGGTCACCTACATCTGCATTTTGCTAAAGTGTCATTTTGTTGTCCGGAGCCTACTTTGCATCTAAATATCTTGCACCCTATTGATTTTCATAGTTTTCCACTTTGGGAATGTCTTACACACATATTAGAGAGTCTATGTTTTAGATCTCAGCCCATTCCAAATCCATTTGATAGTTTTTCATACTCCCCAAAGTTAGTTTCTTAGAACTGTTTGCATCTTTGTTCTGCCTAGAAATCGAATAGCCCAGTTTGACACATTATAACTTTTGACCAGTTGATTCAATTGAGAAAGTGCCTTTTGTACTATGTTCCAGTGGTCACACACTCCAATATTTCTAGTTTTTAGATCCTTATGAAATCAGATGACAAGTTTTTTAGAACCATTGCATTGGTGAATAATTCTGATTTCCTGAGTTTTCAAGTGCAGAATTGTTAAGTTGTCCACTTTGAGGTCTTGAAAATCTATACCCGGGTGAACATTTTGGATAATTGAGCTTTCCCTCATATTGTAAACATAAGAGTGCACCTATTAGAAGGATTTACAGATTCCTACCATTCCATTTATCCACTTTTCCAGAGCCTTTCCGTTTCCAATTTAATGAAGTTTCTCTGAAAATGCAAAATTCAGAATTAAATGGCATACTTTGTGGTTTCCTTATTTTCACCCAGTTCGAGGTCAAGCATAATTGAAATTTGATCTACATTATAGGGCTAGGAATGAACTCCTTTGAATATTCCCAAACTTTGACTAATCTGGTTGATCACTTTTCCAAATTAAATCCAAATCAGTTTTCTGCATATTTGCATGTTAAAGTTCAGAAAAGAGTTAAGTTTGCAAAATGGTCATTTTAAAGAAATGATAACTTTCCACCTGAATGTTATTTTCAAGATTAGATTATGGGACCATTCTTGTTGCATATGGATGTACTACTGTCAACAATGGTGTCTACGCATTTGAAATGAATACAAAATATTTTCAAAACCTCCAACCAACACATTACAAAAGAATTCAAATGGAGTTCCTTTGTAGCATTTGAAGAGGGAAAATAATTATTTCAAATGAGGAGGCTGCATTATTGCATTACAAATTTAATGGCATCAGAGGGCTGTGTATTGAAACATGGAGTCAGAAACAAGGCAAATGTAAAGAACAAAAGGGATGTCTGTGCATATCTTCTTGGGAGTTTTAAAATTTTAGAAGCCTTCAGCAAATGAAATAGAGGAGAGATGCTACCCAGCACATTGAGGGAATTTGTAACATTTAAAACATTAAAATCAGAACATTGCAAAAAGGGAAAGATTAAATAAAAAATTTGCAAGCACGGATTTGCAGAAATAAAAAACACAGTCATATTGCGGGGGGCATAACTTTTTATTCAACCGTTGGATCAAGCTCATTTTTGGATATGTTGTCGCAAATCTAATTCTCCAAATTCTCATTGGAGTGATTTTAAAAATTCTTTCTGGTTCGTGAGATACAGATGTCTGTGTGAAGCACTATCTAAAACTGCCCATAAGATCTGAAAATGGATTATCCCATATGGCTTGTGTTGTGGCATTTTTTAATCTTTATATGCTAAAATGCATTCTCTATTAGTAAATAAGAGAGCCCAAAGGATCTTGGTGAGCTCTTGAGGGCTAGAGGAATGGATGCATGGGCAAACCCCCAAATTTTGAGCCAAATTTTGAAAATGCTTTCAACCCATATGGAAATTTAATTCCACATTCATCCTGCAAGAGCATTTTGAAATGCATATAAGGAAAAACACAAACATATGAAATGTGAAGCTGATGAGGAGGCTATCCATGTGCGCGCCCAGTCATCTGTGCCCAGATTTCAAAGGAAGGTAAATTTTGGCGAAAGCAACATGTGGCATCCGGTCGCATGGTCATGAGAAGTTCCGGTCGTGTGGTCGTGAGAAGCTCCAGTCGTGCAGTCGGGAGAAGGATTGAAGATCATCGCTAGGATTCAAAGACTTGGCGACTAACCACTAGCGGTTAGTTGTGCAGTCAGGAGATGCCAAGGATAAACCACTGAGACTTGGCGAATGACCGCTAGTGGTTAGTCATGAAGTAGCCAGATGCCGGAGATGAATGTCGCAACAAGGAGATAGTTGTTGGTCGCATGGTCGTGAGATGTAATTAGCCACTGGATGCCAGTCGCGAGGTCACCCAGGGTTGGTAGATAAGTTGAAATTTTCTCACAACTTAGAGACTAAGTGTGGTCGCATGGTCGCTGGAATTAATCATGATTAGCAAAAATTTCATGAGGCTCAGATACAAAGAAGAAAAAGGTACCCAGGGTTAAAGCACAATCAAAGACCAGTTATGAGCAGCTAACCAGCATATGCCACATGTTGAATTCTGGTGATGTCTGGGAAAAATATGCATAAATGTGAGGATTTCAAAGACTTTAGAATGTGCACAAGATAAATTTTTAAAGGGAATTTTATAGTTTGTATTGCTAAATCTTCATATGTTTATTCCTAGAGGGTTTTTTGAAGATAGTTGAAGTCAGGGGTTTTGCCAGGGAGATCAGATTTGGGGATGAGAAATAAAGATTAAATTTGCATAGACAGGAAAAAATATATTTATTTGTTTTTAAAGACTTGACACATGAATGGGAAGATATTTATCAGAGGATAAATTAGATTGTTAGAGCTTTTTAGGAGGATTTTTGAGAAGATATTTTCAAAGGGAAATATGAATAGGTTTCAAGGATATTTTGAAGATAAAATTAGATATTTTCTAAGACAGATGGAGTCAGTTATTAAAGATATATCAGATATTTTGAAGACTTGGAAAGACAAGTAAAATCAGATTTTTGAAGTCACCCAGAAGGTTCAGATATTTTGAAAAGAGGGAATGAGTAAAAGTCAGATTTGAGAGAAGGACAGATGTTGGCTAGACATAGTTTTTAGGGTTTCTCCTTCTTCTATATCTTCTCTTCTCTTTTTTGTTTTGAGGGTTCTGATTTCAAGTTCCTATTTTGGTTCCTGTGGAGGTTCCTAGTCTTGTTCTTATTCCTGTATTTGCCTGGTTCAGTACAAGTTACCATTGGTTTGGAGATTTTATTTGTAAAGCATACTTCTTTTTCATGTTTAGTTCTTGAGTTTATTATCTAGATATCTAGAAACAACTTGGATTAATGAGAATACACTACAATTCCTATTCATTATTGTCTTGTCTCTTTTGATTGTGGTTTATTCTCTAGTATAGTTCATTTGTAAGGCATCTGAAATATACCTACTACAAGGTAGTGTGTCTAATCATTTGTGAGTCTTTCTCAAGGAGAGAGTTAAATTTTTTAAATGATTTCAGAGAGCATGATATAGTTGTGAAGATTTGATGAAGAAGTATTGAGTTGAGTAGATTGTTTGTAAGGCATCCAATTTGGATTGTATGAAGTTTGTAAGGCATTCTTTAGTATTACATTATTTTTTTATTGATTGACATATGTTTTCATTGACTCTTTGCCCAAGGAATAGGCACTGATCTAGAGTTTGCTAAACAAGTGTTTTCTCCATTCAGTTATACACAAATTAATCAATTTTATCTAATTTTTAGAACAAATGAGATGAACTCATTAAGGACTTATGTCAGCAAGACAGTGTCCATTTTAGTGATTCCTTTGAGAGTGAATCATTAGGTTATCCCTCCTAAAAACAAAAGGAAGAAGGATGCAAATCCTTGTCTCATTGGTCCATGTTATCAAAACCATAGCCTCACTTATAATACTCTGTTTCAGATCAATCATTGCAATCTCTAAATTATTCTATAAGTTGTTACAGTGAGGTTTTGGGTGCATAACTAGTGAATGAAATAATCCACTAATTACATAGGCTGAGATATCAGTAATATTTAAAAGGTAAAACCTACCTGAGTCTGTGGAGCTCAAAAATGAAGAAGAATATTATCCAATCCTTAGAAATTAGCTTTTCTCTTGCCTAAAAGAGGTTGCATTCAAGTATACAAGGTATATTGTCATCATTAGGTAAGTGTTGCAAGAAAAAGTGCTAACATCATCTATGTCTATAGACCACCATCTACGCAGATCACCATCTGTGCAGTTCTTTCATTTGTGCCCTTTAAACTACCATCTCCTCCTGTTAAATTTTTTTTTAGCTAATATTTGTTTTAAAACGTTTCTTAATACATTTTGCTATTTTAACTCTCGGTTTTTTGATAGGGTATTAACTAAAGTTTTTGGCTAACTTAACTTTCTATTTTTCCGTCTGTGTAAGTCTTTTACCATCTCTGCAGATTTTCCATCTGCGGTCTGAGATTACCGTCTACGCATTTTGACATTTTTTGCAGGTATAAAGTTCTGTGTTTTTTTGCAAAATATTGTCTGTGCCTTATTTTTACCATCTACACATGTAAGCAGTCATCTGTGAAGATCCATTGTCTATGGCTTGTCACTACCGTCTGTGCAAATTTGTATTTTTTCATCATTTTTAGTCAAATTTTTTTGTTACTAATCTTTTCTGAGGTTTTTACAGCACCATTTTTGAAGACTAAAAGCATAAAAGTACTAACTTTGAGTGTTTTAGAAGATTGAGAGAAGACATAAGCATTCAAACTACTCATTTGTGTTCTTGTAGGTTGCCTTGTATATTCAACCAAACGATCATTCTTTTTAGCATATTATTTTTAAGCACCTATATTAATTAGAGGATCTTTTGTGTGACTTAAAATAAGCATTAGGGGAGTATTCTCTCTTCCTTTTGGAAGATTAGAAACCTAGACATGCTTATTTTGTTTTAGACAAATAAATCTTTTTGGAAAGAACAAATTGTTTTATGTGTTTGGGAGAAAACGACATTGGGTAGGAGACTATGATCTTTTCCCCTTACAGGAAAATCAAAAATCTAGACCCCTCTCATCGCCAATCCATTACTTTATGTTAATCCTTTAGAGGGCCTGCCAAGAGAAATATTTTGGGAACAACCCAAGTGTGGAACAAGAGGACCTAGCTACTCCACCCCACTATAATCAAAATCTTTCTTCAATCCAAAGAGAGAAAAGACGTGAATATTTCTATCTCTAATGCTCCTTCATTTGTAGGGCCTCACTGCCTGAGTCTTGTTACGCAAGTCTACACTTGACTAGGTGCTTGTAGGGTCATATTGGTCTCAAATATTGGTTACAAGATTGCAAGTGGGATACATTCAACTTGTGTAGGGCCGAGAGGTCTCAATCTCGCTTGCGAGACTATACATTTTGGGTGTTTTTAGGGCTATAGGCCTTAATTTGGCTTGTGAAACTATAAGGGGTAGCCATGAACGGAGGACCTTATCAGGGAAAACTTTAAGAGACCCCCTTCTGGGAAAAGGTGTAAAGTACTGGCGAATCCTCCATTATTTTGGGGGGAAAAATTTAATATTGTTGGCAAAAAATTTTAATTTGAACGGAAAAAATATTATTTGTACTGGCAATTTTTTTCAATTATATGAAAATTCTATAAAATCTTGGCGAATATTTCATTATAGAAAAAAATCATGGTGATAGGCACACATACCGAGAAACCATTATTATTCAATGGGGGTTTGGGGTAGCGCCCCCAAGATAGGGTTTCATGAGTTAATTTTATATCTTTTAATAGGAACCAACCCTACTTTTTCTTACTATTGGATGATCCCAGATGGATGCCAGGAATTCTATTTCGGGCCAAGGTTTAAAAGGACACAAATATTCCCCCAAAAGTCTCCAAATAGAGACACACATCTAATCTATTTCAGGACAAAGTTTTCAAAGTCATAAAATTTCATTGAAAGTATTCAAAATAGTGACACATGTCACGTAACCTGTACCCTAACCTTAAATATTGACCACATATTGGTGAATATGGTTGTCAATTATGATGATATTTGGAAATTGTAGGCAAAATGTTCCAATTTATAGTGTCCAACAATTAATTTGATTGGCGCTATTGTGATAGAAAATGATAAAAATACATAAACCAATAGGCGATGGGCCTGGGCATTGGACGCAATATTTATAAAGTCCAGGTGACATGGAAAACCTAATTTACACATTATATTCATCAAATCTTAGGTCACAGACATGAGAGATTCACCAAATGATGAATATTCACCACTAAAGTTTTCCCTGGACCTTATTAAGAACCGTTAAACTAGAGGCCTACCTGGTTCACTCCCGAAAGGTGACAATTTTTGTGCAAGGAAGCTAGTAACTTCCCCAAGATCACTTGTACATTCGTGCCACCTTGAGCATTTAGATTCAGCTAATACGATGTCATGAATGTAGCCATTGCGTGCTTGGTGAAGACTGTATTGTAATTAGCTATCATGCATACCTACATTTATGGGCAAATATTCTCATGTTACACTAATTTCCTTAGGTAGGCTGTGTTTGAAGTGCTTGAAGAACATTGACAAATCAAAGCATGAATGGAATCCTCAACAAACAAATTTGTCACACTTTCTTGTATCCTTCAAGGTTGCTTTGTCCCTTGTTGGATTTTTTTCAAGACACATGCTTGTTATTTTGTGGTTTGACTATCCTAAAATTGGTTCTTTCCATTGAACAAATCCACTGAAAATCAAACTAAGATCAAAATTTTCCAAAATCATCAAAATGTTGTCCTGCTCACAAACTATCATCTCCAACCTGGCATTTTCATCTGTGAATATTGGTCATTGGCAAAGTTTCACTGTCTATGACCTACAATTTTTGTCTACATTTGAGAACTTCCATCTCTGCTTTAAAATAGTGAGCTTCAAAATTTGCCAAAACATTCAAAATTTGGTCTTTTATAGGATCCTAAAACCATTTTTCCTAAATCATTTTGTTGCTCATTCAAAATTAGATTTTTCACTATAGGACATGACTGATTCCAATAAACACAAGAAAGTTAAGCTTTTGGTTCCTCCAGTTTATCGAGAACAGAAAGAGACCAATCGCAAATCCAAGGAATATCAACACATTACCCAATCGATCAAGCAAGAAATCAAGAATCATGAGAAATTTGACACCATCATCTAGAACAAAACAATTTGCAACTTCATGGCCAAATACCACATAAATCATAGTTTTTTCACCCTTGAGAAATATGGATAGATCAACCTCTTGTTTCTAAACTCAATTTATCATTCTTCCATCATTATAAAACATCACACTCTCTCTCAGAGCATTAAATCAAACTTGTTTGGACCTCATATCAAATCAAAATCAAATCAATCCATTCTCAGGTTGGACGACCTTAATCAAAGTATTGGAGACCTTGATCCTTAGAAAAACACAACATTGCTTGTAGACCACTAGTCTATCTCAAGTAATTTAAATCCATTGGTAATGTCATATTTTTCTTTAGATCACAAGTTTATCTTCAAGTAGGAAAAGATATCATCCAATGTAATCATTTTTTATTTGTGTCATCACAAGGTCTTCTTATACCTAGGTTTTGTTCTAAAACCTTTAAATTAAAATTAGTTTCAATTAAATCCTAATCAATCATCAATAAATCCTTAATCAAGCATCAATCAATCCAATCCAATCAATCAAAATCAAATCAATCCAAGAACAAGATCTTTGCTCCATTCAATTTCATCTTTCAATCTCTCATTTTACATATTCCATTCTTCCAAGTCTTCCATTGTATGGTAGTTACTCGATCCCAAGATATAAACATGAGGCATGCAACAATCAACACTTCCTTTGATGAGGAGAATCATTTTTCTCATCAATTCTTTCAAGGCCATACGACGTGAATAAATGACATAACCAATGCGCCTGAAGAAACTGAGTTAGTGGATCAAGAAGAGAGACCTACACAAGTGATTGAATTTATTAGAGATCCATATAAATTAGAAATGGTTGAAAAGGCCATTAGTCAAAATAGAGAAGAAATCTTCTTGAACCTCATTCGAAATGGCATTACAGTACCTGCTAACTTTGACGAATCACTTCTCACTAGTAACATCACTAAGGCTACAGCTGCTGTAGGCATGGTCATGGCCTCAAATTTAAATGCAAAACCATCATGTGACATTGGTTAGGCATCTTATAGTGTTCCTTCTACATCAGTTCCTATATCAACATCTGTATCAACAATTGCATCAATAGTCCAATTGACCAATGAACAAATCCAACAGATCCTAAGTATTTTTCCCAACATTAATTCACACAATAGCACTCATACAACAACGAATACCTCTCAAGGTGCAAGTTCTAATGTCAAAAACATAGGGTAGATATCCATGCCTTAAGCCACATCATTTACATTCCTAACAATTGGCATGAAGACATCTACAATCAACATGTCTCGAGCTTACCAATACAAAACCCCTCCCACAGTCGATATAACTTCAACTGGGTTTTTGACTGTGCAATTTGGAGGAGGACAAGCTTATGTGCTACAATATACTATGCACAATGCTCCAAATTTACCCCAGGAATTTAATGAGCTCAAAATTCATGTGTATGGTTTGAAGAAAGGGGGCAAAAAGGAGTTTTCCTTTGACGAGATTTGTCCCTATCCATTCGACAAGTCTATCACACTGCAACTATTCCCTCAAAAATTTGAGATCCCTAAATTCAAGAAATACAAGGGAGATGCATGTCCTCTACAACATCTCAAAGAATTCTACATTGCATGTCAAGAAGTTTCCTACAACGAAAATTACCTAAGGTGACTCTTCACTAGGAGTCTTGGAGGTGAGACTTTAGAATGATTCACGACCCTTCCTTATGCGACAATCTCTACTTTCTCTGATCTTATAGAGAAATTTGTTGGACAATATTTGTATAACATTGAACATCAAGTGATACTTAGCGATTTGTGCAATACCAAGAAAAATAATGGTGAAACCTTTGCTAGCTTCTTACAATGATGGAGACATATTGAAAATTACATGTCATGGAAAGTACCTGATAATCACTCAATTGTCATCTTCACTAATAATTTAGTCTCTGAGATGTTGTTCCAAATAAAAATGGCTTCACCTGACACCTTTCAATCCCTTGTCAAGAAGGGAAAAGACATTGAAGATGGGCTTTTGCAAAAAGGTAGCATCAAACACTTTACTCATTCCAACAATGATAAGCCAAAATTATGAAGTAAAAACAAAGGAGTTTTCAACAACAGAGTGACTGATGCTAAACATGTTCATAGTGTTCAGGTATCCAACAAAAATAATCAAAAGAATCGCAACAACATTCATAATCAAAACTAGAATCAGAATCAGAACAATAATCAAAATCAGAACAACAATCAGAATAACAATCAACAAAAACAATCTCAACTGTGCAATCAATCTTATTTGTTCTGTCGCAACAACAACAATAACAAAAAAATGAACAACAATGGTAATAACAACAATCAACAATGACAAAAGTTCACAACATTGGAAAAACCATTGGATGTGATCTTTAAACAACATGCTGATCAAGGAATGATTGTCTATCCAAATACTCAGTATTTTGATGAGAATCAACCCAAGCCTTCTTGGTATAAGGAGAATGAATACTACAATGATCATTGCATTAAAGATCATGATACCAAGAAGTGCATGAAATTGAGGCACTTTGTGCAAGATCTTATTGATGATGGAAAAATCAAAGTTGAAGGCTAGAATGCTTCCTCATCCAATGCAAAGCTAAAAGTCCACAACCAACCTTTTCCACAACATAATCAAAACAATGCATCTAACACATTGCCATATGATTACTCCACCAATACTATCACATGTATTGACCAAACATGTGGGAGTCTAGAAGAAAACAATATCTTTGGATTTGATCAACTTTGTGGACGTATCGAAGCATCTAAAACCCACATCAATACCGTGATCCTCAAAGCTATCGATTGCAATGCTACCACGCGCAGACCTGGAGTCACTATCCAAGCCACCAAAAATCCCTCTATATCTGTAAATCCACCAGCTGAACCATCTGTTGCTACCCAACCTACCTCACATTATAACCTATTGGACTAGTTAGGAAAGATGCATGCACAAATATCCATCCTGGAACTTCTACGTACCTTGCCTATCCACAAAGAAGTTCTTGACAATGCTCTGAATGAATCTCATATTCCTAAAAATATCAATGCTTCCCAGTTCCAAGATATGATTGGGAATTTAGTTGCACAAGAGCATCGTGTTTTTACTGATAAGGATTTTTGTGGTCCTAACCTTCACCATAATAAGTCCCTCCACATCAAAGCCAAAATCCAATCCACTAAAATCAAACGAGTCCTTATAAATGGTGGATCTGGCCTAAATTTGTGTACATTGAAAATAATTTGAAACATTGGTCTTTTTGAGGACCTCCTAGATGTAGACAAGAGAATCACAATAAAGGCTTATGATGACTAAGAATGAGAAATAAAATGTTTGATCACACGGCCTCTACAAGTGGGCCCAACCCTTATTGAAACTATTTTTCATGTGCTGGACCTGGATCTACCATACAACATCTTGCTAGGTCGACCTTGGATACATGCCAATAAAGGTGTACCCTCTACCTACCACCAATGCCTCAAGTTTCCACATCATGATAGAGAGATCACGATTCCATGAGACCCTGAACCATTTCAATACTGCAAGAGACTAGAAAGAAAATAATTAAATTATTGTTCATTGAATGGGTTCATTCAGCCTATCAAGAAAGAAACACATATTCAGAAAAAATCCTTGGCTATAGAGAAGATATCATAGAGACCATTTGATCAATCCAAAGGAAAATAAAAGGCCACTGAAGACAAAATCCATGAGTCTAAAAAGAATATCTCTTTTAAAGATCAGGGCATGGGAGAATACAAATTTGAAAGTGCTTTATGCATCATAAAAATCCCTTTATCTCCAAATTCTTATGGGATATCGTCACTACTAACCCCCTTTAAGGAAAAAGACCTTATGCAATGCAAAATGACTAGTTTTAAACATTGCAGGTCTTTATCAGATGAGCACATGGAATTTAGCATTCTTGATTGGCTTTACAACAGAGAAGAAGAAAAACCAGTGACATTCCCTAGAGGAAAGTATATCAAGTCCACCCCCATTTTTGAAGGCATGGGATATCATGGCATTGGCCTTGGTGCAAACAAAACTGGTAAAAAGGAAATTGTCACAGCAAACGGCTATCATAACGGACAAGGATTGGGCTCCTTAGAAACCGATACTAACTTCGCCAAGGAATATTTTTTAGCCACATCAGATTCAAACATTGAAGAGGATTTTTTTGAAGTCTGTTTCCAATACATCGAAGATGACCTTAATGACTTTTCCCACATCCTCACCATTACACAAGTCAACCTTTCACCCCATCACCTTCCCCTCACAAAACCTAAACTACTTGACTGGGATCAATAAGATTCAGCACCAGCTTTAGACATTTGTAATTCAGAGGAGGCAATATTAGCCCTCTTTGGACTTAAGAATCTTTGAGAATATGAGCATTAGATCCACTACAGCGAGCAAGGCTACTTTAGTAGCCAAGTCAACTCTCTTAGTTGCAAAAGTGAAAATGAAAAAAAAAAGAAAAATCAAAATCAAAATACAAAAACATCCCCTAGTGAAAACCTCTCACAGGCACCTTCGGATGAGGAAAAAGACAAAATAAAGGATGCATCCTCTACTAAAAACCTTTCTGGAGAGATAGAGGAGGGAGAAGTTGACCTGCCATTTATATCATCAGAACTAGAAATATCTACCATGATCATTAAAGACCCTATTCCAATCAACCTTCGTATAGAAGAGAATCCACAAATCACCTACATTGCAATATCTCTCAATGATGAGGAAAAGAAAGACATGATTGTGTTTCTTCAAAAGCATAAAATCAAATTTTCCTAGACCTACAAGATATGCCTAGGCTAGATATGGATCTTGTCATGCACCATTTTTTTGTTGATCCTAAAGTGAAACCTGTCAAACAAAAACTCCACAAGATGCATCCTCAAGTAGCATTGGTTGTCAAAGAAGAGCTTCAAAAGATGCTTGATGTAGAAGTGATTCAACCTATAGACTATCCTGAATTAGGCTTGAACCTTGCATTTCCTAAGGATGATTTTCCACTTCCCAATATTGACATTATAGTGGATTTGATTACTGGACACGAGATGTTGTTTGTCATGGATGGCTTTTCCAGTTATAATCAGATAGAATATTACATGAAGATCAACACAAGACTACATTCATGACACCTTGGGGTACCCTCTGTTATTAGGTGATGCCCTTTGGTCTTAGGAATGGTGGAACAACATATCGGCAAGCAATGACTGCTATATTCCATGATCTCTTGCATGTCATCATGGAAGACTATGTAGATGATATTTTGGGAAAATCCAAGACATGAGAATCACACATTCTCCTTCTCACTACAATTTTTGAGTGATTTGAGAAATACAAGCTTCGGCTAAATCCTAAGAAGTGTGTCTTTGGAGTCCAATCTGGTAAGTTTCTGGGATACATTGTGTCATGACGTTGAATAGAGGTGGATCCAAAGAAAGTGAAAGCCATCCTAGATATTCCACTACCTAAAACATTGAAACAATTGCATAGATTACAAGGAAATCTCTATTCTATCAAGATATTCATGTCACAGCTAGTAGATAAAGTTCATACCTTTTCTCATCTTCTAAGCAAGAATATCAATTTCTAATGGGATTTCCTATGTCAAAAAGAATTTGAGAAACTAAAATGATATCTAGCCAATCCATCTATATTGGTGCCACCTGTTACTGACCATCCTCTAATTTTTTTACATATCTTCCACAGAGGTTACATTAGGTGCTCTTTTGGCACAACTAGATAGCACTGGAAAAGAATGAGCAATTTACTACCTCAACAGGACACTTGTTGGTTATGAGTTGAATTATTCCCTCATTGAAAAGGCATGGTTGGCTGTTTTCTTCTGCACATAGAAGTTATGACATTATGTGCTTAATCATAAGATTCACCTTGTTTCTAAGATTGATCCAATCAAGTATCTCCTGTCACAAGCTTCTCTTACTGGCCATACAACAAAATGGGTTATTATCCTCAACAAGTTTGACATTGTTTATGTGGATCAGAAAGCTATAAATGACAAGTCATTGTAGATCAGTTAACTGAAGCACCTGTTGATGGAAAGAATCCACTAATCACTAATTTTCTAGATGAATGAGTCCTCAATCTTTCCCCGAGTCTCCCATGGAAACTTTATTTTGATGGATCCTTTACCCAGAAAGGATTGGGGGCAGGAATCTTGGTTGTTACACCGCAAGGGGATCTCATCCCTAAGTCCTACAAATTACAATTTCCTTGTAACAACAATATTGCAGAACATGAAGCTCTTGTACTTGGACTTCATCAGGCCATATAATGGAAGATTCTTAGTTTGATAGTATTAGGTGATTCATAATTGGTTATTAAAAAATTTCTAGATGAGTATCAAATGAAGGATGATAATGTGCTTCCCTATCACTGCACATTTGAAGACCTTAAACAAAATTTCACTGACTTGGTCTTCCAACAAATTCCTTACACAAACAACAAATAAGATGGCACAATGACTACCATCAGGTCCATGATTACCATGCCAGAACACAGTGCACGGTGCACATTTCTCATTTAGAATCTTACAATCCCTGCCTATGACCAACTAAACACTGAAATGGTGTGAAAAATTGATGATCCTAATTTCTTGTGGTATCAAGAAATCTATTCCTACCTTAATGATAAAAATACCCTACTTTACCTAATTCCTAATCAACAAAAAACCTTCATTCGCCGTGATTCCCGTTACATGATTCTCGGTGATACCCTATTTGGAAAGCACTTTGATGGAACTCTTCTAAGGTGTCTAAATTTTTATGAAGCACAAATGACCTTGGAGGAGGTACACCAAGGAATCTATGGGTCCATTATAGTGGGCTCACCTTGGCCAAACAATTGTTATACACTAGATACTATTGGCCTACAATGGAGTAGGACACCTATAACTAAGTGAAGAAATGTGTGCCTTGTCAGCAACATGATGATTTGATACAAGCTCCCTCCCAATCCCTTCATCCCACCATCACCCCTTGACCCTTTTCTCACTGGGGCCTAGACCTAGTTATCCATATTTTCCCCAATTCTTCCAATGGCCATAAAAACCACCTTGCCACCACTTAATACTTTACCAAGTGGGTCAAAGTTGTTCTTCTTACCTACATTTTTGGAAAATAGGTTTCCAAGTTTATTTTGAACTACCTTATCTATCGCATTTGCATTCCTCAAGACATCATCACTAATAATGGAATACCTTTTAAAAAAAAGGATGTCACAAAGTTGTGTAGAAAATTTGGCATGACCCACCATTCCTCTTCCAAGTATTTCCTTCAAGGTAATAGTCAAACAAAGGCTACGAATAAAACTATCCTAAAAAATCCTCATGAAGATAGTCGATGATGCTGGCCATGATTGGCACCTTCACCTCAATCCCACCCTTTGGGCCTATCACACTTCCATCCATACCCCCACTAGAGCCACTCCATTTACCCTTGTCTACAGTACTAAGGTTTTTCTACCCATTGAAATTGAGCTCCCTTCCCTCAAAATTCTCTCAAGAATATGTTGTCTGAAGAAGAATGCAGAGTTACTCTCTTGCAAGAGCTTTATTTCCTTGATGAGAGACACATCAATTCCCTAAAACACCTTTGTGTGTATCAAAATAACCTCCACCTTTAGTTCAAAAAGAAGATCAAACCTCGCTAGTTTGAGGTTGGTGATCTCATCCTGCAGCACAACATGAAGAACCTCGAGAACCGTGAAAAGAAAGGAAAATTTGAGCCTAACTAGTTGGGGCCCTTCGTAATCATAGCCAAGTTTGGGTCTGAAGCTTATTAGATTGCAACACTAGAAGGAGATCCAACCCCTAATCCTATAAATATATTTCATCTCAAGTGATTCTATGCTTGATCCTTCAACAATCCATTGTACAATAGAAAACAGTCAAAATCCAAAAAAAAATAAAAATAAAAATAAAAAAAATCAACAAAGAAAAAAAAGAAGAGAAAGAGAATTAAAATCCATCCATTTGTGAAAACCACTTCGGTGGCATAATGGATAAGTACCATGGTGAAAACCTGTCTCAAGCAGTGCATGTGTAGTCAGATCCACCATCTATTTTGACCATCTTTTATGAAACATCCATCACCTTTCCATAATAAATTCATTACCCATATCTATGCAGGTAGTCTTCTAACGAATTTCCACTTCCGCAATAACCTCACATTCCCACATGACTGAGCTTACCCCATAAACACTAAGCTTTATTTCATACATAGTGATCGTGAACATTTCAGCAAATCAGCAGACAGATTGACTTTCTCAGCTTTATTCTATCATAAGCAATTGCCAGCGAATCCTCATTTTCACAATCAATCGATCTTTTTCCCATCAAGATGCATCCTTTTGATGTTGGCTTCTCAATCAATTATCACATCAAACTTGTTCATGGTAAGAAATTTTGGACTAGATGATCGTTTGGTTAGAATGGCTTTTTCTGATTTTATCTTGTGTTTCAATATGTCCTTCTCATGGCTGCCTCGACCTTTAATATCTTGGTTTGTCATGGAAAGTGCCTATTGGAATACATATCATTTATGATATGATCTATTTTTCATATATTGTTAGTGCATTTATGTTTGATGTTCGGTTATGACTATGTATGCCTTATTGGGGTAGGATTCATGCATACCAAATCCCTAAAAAGATTTGGGTGTATTGTGTCTCCTCATGAGTAACATTTCATAGGTTCCATCATACCTGATATCTTGCATCCTTGTTCCTACCAACCTATTTGTCTGAGAGTCTAGTTCACACAAAGGAACCATGTCACTTGTGTTTTCTAACACATGGTTCATACCTCTTGCAAAATCAAACTAGGGTGTGCTCTCCAACATTATCACAATATAAATCCCACGTAAATCATGTAGTTAGGTTGCATTATAGTTAGGTCATATTACATTTTGCATTCTTCTCTTGGCATGGTTTCTATTTATTCCCCCTATCTAGCTACCTAAGTGATCCTACCAGACCTGATTGATACACACAAAAACATTATCCTCATATGTCCCATTTTTTATTACATCCATGTCATTCTGTTGCATTCATTTTTAGCTCATTGTCATTTTAGTTTCATTAATTTCATTCCTTAGGTTCATCTCATTTAGTTTCATTTTCATGCCAATTACATTTCACTACATCTCATTTTCACTTTAGTTGCATCAAGGTTCATTTCCCATTTTAGTTGCATTCATTCATGTCATTACATTATCATTTCATTATTAAGTTGCATTTCATCCTTTGCATTTACATTTTGTTACATTCATTTCCATTTTGTTACATTTGTTTCATAATCAATGCATTTATTATTTCCAGTTATGTATCATTAATCATTACAAATCCATTATCCATTAGGTCATCTCATTAATCATTAACCATTAAAAGTTGCATTGTTAATCTATTATCCATTATAGTCATATTCATTAATCATTATACATTATCCACTCATGCATTTATTGTCCATTATTTATTAATAATTAATAACATTAACATAACCATTACATTCTCATTACATCTCACATCACATTGCATATATAAACTTAAATCCATTACAATTATTAATCTATAAGAATTAACATGTATATCATTAACCATCATATGCATCATCACATATAGGTCTACATAATCATATAAATCCATCACATCATGCATGTCAGTCATAATATCATATACATCTACATATAGAATCATAAAGCATCCATAACACAAGATAGGTCCATCGTCATAAATGTCCATATGTATCAAAAGTGTCCAATATATAGTACATTAATCCATCATACATCATAAATACATGTATAAATATCAAAACTACAAAAATGTGTGTCAAAAAATTCTGATAAATTAGCTAGTGGTTGTGATGGTCCCAGACCCCCTCCCCCTGTAGATGGATAGGGTGGCATACCCACTAATTCTTGAGAGGCTCTACCTATACTCCACAAATGAGTCTTCTCTATATAGGTGGGCTGCCACCTCTCCTCTGCTACTGCATCATAATATAATCCCATATAATATGTAGCCTATCTATCCGCTCTTGCTGAGTCTTTATGTGCCGTGAATGCCTTTGTCAGTACCTATGACACCGCCCCTGCTATGAAAACCTATCAGGATATATACCGCTTTGCATGGTAGCTCTCAACACATCTCTATGGGACATCTTGTTGTGTTGTGAGGGCCTCTATCTACTATCATGGTGGCCAAATCTTCTCTCTGGGTCTCCTCACCATGTCCCTCTATAGAGAACTCCCCACTGTCTACTTGTGCCTGTAGTATGTCAAGTTCTCTTTGCGCACTATTACCTCGAGTGGTCTCTCCTAATAACACTCCCTGTACATAGGTCAACTCCATCTACAAGATCTCTTTATGGTCTAAGAAGTGGCCATCTATCCCTTTACCCTAGCAAGATGTGCATGTAAACTACTCTCTATAGGATGAGATGTGGCTAGACACTCCCTGTACTTTCCTCAACTCTATCTTCAGCCTGTCCTGATCTGCAACCAAGGTATCATGAACCTCCTAGGCTATGTGGCTTGCTGGTGGCCCCTGTGGTATCTATACTTGTCCCTATTCCTGAGCTTGTGCTCCCTGTACCTATGGCCTTGGTACTTGAGGTACCTGTACATCCGAGATGACTAGTGGAATCCTGCTTGCTGGTACTTATACTTGTCCTCTCTTCCTCAAAAAGGCTACCCTAGGCCAGACTCTCCTCCCTCTGGCCCTTCCTCCATCTCCTTTATCTCCTCCATCATCATCATCTCCCTCCTATCCATTACCATCCTCCCCTCTGGACAACTTCTCATGCACCTATACAATGCCTTACATTGTCAATCTGACTGGCCTATGCGCAGACAACTATTGTGCGTACATAGGGTCTACACCTTCACCATGGAGAGACTCTTGAGCCCTAATCCATGTGACTCCTCTCATCTTGAACCAGGATCCCCTAGCTCCCCATAGGTCTACCCCTATCCCCCATATACTCCCAACCTCCCAAGTCACTAGTGGATGAGGGAACCACTCTGGCAGTACTGCATCCTGAAGCTACCCTAACTATCTAGGCACTCTAGAAGGCATATATCTACATATCACGTATTAAGTGTGCCCTATGATCCAACAATTGGTTTGGAAAAATATGAGGTAGTATGAATCATAATAATCATCTGCTATATATACCTGCTACTATGGGTCCTGGTGACCCCATGTCTCACACCCTACATAGGGTGCCTACTATATATCACCCATCTCATCTAAGGTCTGACGCTAGTATCCTATCAGGTATGTCAACTCAAAGCTGATAAGAGGTTTGTACCTGCAAGTGAAAGGCTCATAAGCCTCTCTAGTTTCCTGCGACCTGATGGGGCATATGACAGCAATGTGCTCCCATGCCCACACTAATAAGAGTGTACACCATAGTCCTAGTGCCTTACCCTTACGATACACCCACATATGAAAATCATAGTATAGCTGCTATAATCACCCAAAAATGGTCTAGTAAACCCATGAACCCCTTTTCTCAGATATTTGGTCTTAAAAAATCCCAAATCTAAGACACTATCACTAGAATCTAGATTATTGAGCATTTAATCAAACTTTCTTACATAATTTTAATCTTGACTTGTTGAATCAAATCATCAATCATCAAAGCCTAAACCCAAAAAAGCATAAACATTGGGATAAAATTAAAAAGACCTAAGTCTCAAAAAGTGAACCCATTCACACATGGGTGTGCACTCAAAAATCAAATAAAACAAATAAAAGAGAGGAAAATACCAATTTTTTCTTATTCTCCTCATAAGTTGGCCAATCAAAATCACGTTCTCATCTCCCATGGATTGAGAGGAATTGCATCTCCACCATTGATCAAATTATTTTACCTCTTAATCTCAACCACTCATTCCTTGGAATCTCTTATAAATGGGATAGCTCCCTTTGCTCATGGCTAGACTTGATATATTTTGGAGAGATATGCTAGTAGATTATAAGAAGATTTGGAGTAGAATTATAATGCTATTTTCATCCTAGATTTCATAGTGCATTCTTAGTTTATTTACTCTCATGCCAGTTTCTTGCATTTCTTGCATTGTTAACTTCATTTCTTAGCCTAATGGAATTCTAGTTCTCATCTCATAGCTTAATCTAGATGCATCGTTCTTTCCATTGCTAGTTTGAATCTTGCATTCTAGTTTCATTTATCATAGTTGTTATGCATTTCATTAGATAATCTATGCATTCTCATTTTCAAGCTTTCAAGAGAAAAAGCATGCAAGTCTATGCATCTTGCTCCATATTGCATTGAATCTTCCATTTTGGAGTAGTCAAATCACTAATTTCTTTATGTCTAATCTAATGGACAAACATGAAAATCACACTCACTTCAACTAGGAAGTAATAATCCGATTTCTTAGGGTTTTGATCATTTTGAATCTTATGTTTTACTAACCCCTTTTGATGTAATGGTTTATTGAAGTGTTTGGTTGTAGATTTTAGTTGCACATTTTACCACACACATTTTTGGTGCCCACCGTGGGGCAGAAAGTTGTGTTTTGCTCCATTTCATGATTTCTGGCATATTTTTGATGAAACTGGACTTTTTGTCGTACTGTTCTTTGTTCTCTGTCGTACGAAAATTTTTAGATTGGTACTTTATCGTATGAGAACAAGTATATTATCGTATAAGCTTTTATAAACTACCTTTTATCATATCAGAGCATTAGATTTGTCGTATGAGCTTTGGTGAGAGTCTATTTTTTCATATGGCAACCCCTGTTTTGTCATACAAGCTTTGATACCAGTCTGTATTCTGTACTTTGTCATTTCAAAAATAGAAATCATTTTTTAGGGTTTCTCTTGAGCTAATTTCTACTTTATAATCCTTGGCATGTCTTCTTTGGTCTTTCTATTATCTATTTTTTCAGCCTAACTGGTTTTTGCAGAATGTTTTTGAGGAAGATTCACTTGCCAAAGCTATACTTGCACACTATTTTGATATAACTACTAACGGTTTGTGCTTGTAGGATGCTTGTCAAAGAAAGTTTGAAATTACTAATGGTGTTTGCAGGTTGCCTTGAAATCACATCAACCAAATGATTGTGTTTGTTAGCATTTTCATTTGATTCATAGGCACATCGATTAATTAGAAGGATATTTTTTGTTTGGATTGAAGCAAGTGTTAGGGGAGTATGCTCTCTTCCCTTTAGGAAGATCAAAAACCTAGACTCACTTACTTTGTGTTAAGCAATTAAATCTTTGGGAAAAGAACTTAAAGCTTGCCTTGTGTGTATGTGGAGAAAAAGATATTGGATAGGAGAGTATTCTCTTTTCCCCTTTGAGGGAAAATAAAAAATATAGACTCCTTTTTGTCGCCAATCCATTTACTTTTCAAGCTAAACCGTTAGAGGGCCTGTCAAGGGAGTAATCTTCTGAGAATGATCTAAGTGGGGAACAAGAAGACCTGGCTACTTCCACCCCACTATAATCAAATGCTTCCTTCAATCCAAAGAGAGGGAAGACATGGCTAGTTTTATCTTCAATGCTTTCTCATTTGTAGGGCCTTGTTTCCCCAGTCTTGCTAAGGAAGAGCTACATTTGATTTGGCACTTGTAGGGCCATTTTTGGTCTCAATCTTGTTTACAAGACTACAAGGGAGATACGTTCAACTTGTGTAGGGCCGAGAGGTCTCAATCTTGCATGCAAGACTATACATTTTGGGTGCTTGTAGAGCTATACAACTTAATTTATCTTGCAAAAGTACAAGGGATAGTAATGAATGGATAAACTTACTACACACCTTTAGATAGAGGCTACCTGATCTACCTCTGAAAGTATCATAATATTTGTGCAAGGATCAATCTAAGTGGAATTTACCCGAATCACCCCAAGATTTTTACACCCAACATATGTATTCCCAAGGATGTTTGAAATCATGAATGTGGCATGGGGGAGCTTATGTGATTCAAGAATTGAGTCTCTTTCCAAAACCCACAACATGCCTAGTCTCGACAAAATCCAATATCACTTTGTGTGAGGTGAAGGAATCTCAAGCATGGAAAAAGATTGTGATACTAAGCCAAATTGACTATAGGGTAGAAAGTGTTTGGTTCTTTACACTTTGTTTTTGATGTGCATGTACACCTTGAAACTTGAAAATATCATTCAAAACATAAACACTTTGACAACAGACAAAAACAAAACATCAAGACTTTCACCTCAAATTTTAGATGGAATTGTCCAAAAATTATGGCACACAAGTGGAAAATTGTCCTAAGGTCTTTTGTCATTGCAAAATATTGCATTTTTCATATGGGAATATTGTTAGAAATAGAATCACTAAGAGCGGGGGGGGGGGGGGGGNGGGGTGAATCAGTGATCTATCTATTAATACTTTTTCTTATTATCTGAATCTTTACTTAAATGCTTATGTACTAAAGTTGAATATCAGTGCAAGTAAGATAAATATACACAACACATAACACCATATATGTTTATGGGGAAACCCAATGTAGGTGAAAACCCCAGTGGGAATTAGTACCCACAAATATTTTGTACTAGTGTCTTATGATCCTTGTTATAAGATCCTTAACCCTGTTAGGAGTTGCCTTTACAATACATGAAGTACAATGACCTTATTAAGGGTAAGACCATGTTAGGAGTCTTTTAAAATAACCCGGTTAGGGGTGGTGGAATCACTATCCAAGAGCACACTGCTCAAGTGGTGAAGGATACAACCTTCTGGATCTTTGATACAGACTGTATCTGCAAGGTGAACTGCCACTGTGACACTGCTTGTCTGATCAGTTCCTTTTGTGTGCTAATTCTTTAACCTCTTGTAAAGAACTAAAAAAAATTATCTTCACTTTGAAATCTTTTACTTCAATATCTATATCATCAACATATGATAGATATGTTAGAATAATTCAGAGATAATTGAGAGGGGGGGGGGTGAATCAGTTATCTGCAACTTTAAATCTTTATCTTATGCTTATTAATCCAGATTGATACAAAGTAAATGCACATACAGATAAAACTTTACACAACACATCAATTTGGTTACGGGGAAACCAAATGGTAAACACCCTGGTGGGAATTAGTACCCACAAAGAACTATATTGTTTATAGTGATCCCTGTTAAAACATCTTCCAATCCTGTTAGGAGTTGTACATTACAATGCAGTAGTATAGTGACCTGGTTAAGGGTCGGACCCTGTTAGGAGTCATTTACAATAACCCTATTAGGGGTGGAGGACTCACTGTCTAAGTGGTGAAGGCTACAACCTTCTGGTTATTTGATAAACACTGTATCAACAAGATGAACTGCTGTTTGTGACACTTCTTGTTTGATTAGTTCCTTTTATGCACCGATGCTTTAGCCTCTTGTAAAGAACTATAACAATCTTATCTGTATTCTGAAAGCTTCAACTTCAATATCTATATTATCAACATATGATAAATATAGCTCTGCTACTTTAACACTCTACTCTACTTTTCTAATCTCTAGCTTTCACAACTCTTCTCATTACAAATGACCTTCTATAAGTACATACACCAAGTATGAGATCATGGGACCTATAGGAAAACTCTTCTTAACATCCTTGGAAGCTCTACTAAGCACGCAAGCATAATTACAACCGTGCAAGTACTACCTGAATAGACGCGTCGCTTCACTGAGTCGGCTTCATCAATTTAACCATAACTTTGCAATCTTCTTGAAACACATTTGGCACATTTAGATTAATATCAAAAAATCATAACTCATCATGAATATACACACACATATCCTAAAGATAGGTGCAACTCGATCAACATGTTACATACATCGGCCTTAAACTGTTATTCCTCTAGAACTGTAACCGTCAATAACAGAATTACATATCTTTACTGAAACTTCATATCTGAGTCTACGTGTATGAACATAGCATAGTAAAAATGTCAACAACATGTATCTATCCACGCTGGTCTTCATGTCATCATATTGATAAGTACATACAAAAGTACTACTATGTATTATATGTTGTCATCAATGACAAACATACAATCAATCAACTAATTAGAATCAAATCTCCAACAATCTCCCCCTTTGGCATTGATGGTAACATATGATAAAAACAAATTTTGTTCATGGTGTCTTCTTTCTAATACAATCTTCTCAATACCGTCAACAAAGATTCATCTATACTATTGCAATTTCATGTACTGTGTATTCTCTGAATACTCCCCCATTGTCATACTTCCCTACTATGTTCCTTTACTCCCCCATAGTATAAGCTGCTTGTATGTGTTCCTTTTTTGTCTTGTTTTTACTGGTACATACTCCCCCATTGACATCAATGGAAAAGGGCGCCAGAAACCAATCTACACAGGTACTACTCCAGAAGTAGAGTAGTGAACCATTCATCAGTCACACAGAACTGATGTACTTTTTGCTTTTTCTAATCAGAATTAGGAGAGGGAATGACTCCCAACTTCTCCCTTAGATACTCAAAAGTATCCTTTGCTAAAGGCTTCATGAAAATGTCTGCTAACTAATCTTTTGTGTTTACATAATCCAATGTCACTTCCTTATCTGCAACTTTTTCTCTCAGAAAATGATACTTGATCTCTATGTTTTTTGTCTTTGCGTGCATTACAGGGTTCTTAGACATGTTAATAGTACTGGTGTTGTCATAGTGAATAATAATAGGATAGTCAACCTAAATACCAAAGTATTTAACCATCTATTTGATTGAAACAATTGTTGTATAATTCAGTGCTGCTGCAACATATTCAGCCTCTACTGTTGACTGAGAAATATAGTTTTGCTTCTCACTTGTCCAAGATACCAACCTTTCTCCAAGAAATACTGCTCCTCCTAAAGTGCTCTTTCTGTCATCAATATAACCTGCCCAATTTGCATCAATATACACATGAATTTGTGTATTCTCTGATTTTGGATACCATAAACCATAGTCTATAGTTCCCTTAAGATATCTAAATATCCTCTTGATTTCCATTAAGTGATTATGCTTGGGTTCAGCTGCAAATCTTCCAACAATGCCAACTACATTAGATATGTCAGGTCTTGATTGAGTTAGATAAATAAGCTTTCCAATCATAGATTTATACAATTTTTTATCAACTCCTGTGGAGTCATCATCTTTTGAAAGTTTACTTCCTATGATCATAGGAGTGCATACTGGCTTGCAATCCTCCATCTTGAAGGTTTTCAATATTTCCTTTACATATTTTGACTGATTAATGAATATTCCTTTATCTGTCTGTTTTACATTTAATCCCAAAAAGTATTATATAGGACCAATCATACTCATTTCAAATTCATTATGTATTTCTTTTGCAAATGCTATACTAAGCTTGTCATTACCTCCAAAGATAATGTCATCAAAAAATATGGCAACTAATAGTAATCCATCAGGTGTTTCTCTTATGAACAAGTTGCAATCTGCTGCTCCTTTCTTGAATCCAATCTTG
>MU225579.1:3694292-3716711 GCA_018584345.1 Thuja plicata | reverse complement strand
GAAATGCTTATTGATGTATCTCTTTGATTGCAGCTGTAACTTGTAGGAAGAGTATTGTTCTTATTTATTTATGTTAATATTTAAAAAAAAAATTGTTGTGTTTTTGCCTAAGGAAATCTGGGCATGAAATTTCTTGTATGTTGTTTGTTATCAATGATTTCTTATGTTTTCTTTGATTGCTGCTTGTTGGTGTAGTTCCAATGATCATTATGTCAAGACAATAGGGTGTATGAGGTAAGAGCTTCTGCATTTAGGTGGATAAGCCACACATCCCTCGATCCTACTCTCTTGTACCATAAGGTAAGGTTGGTACTATCTCCTTGTCTGTTATTCTGCTTGTTTTAACAAAAATGCACTCATGGTTATCTTGGCCCCGAATGCCTCGATATTGGTGCACCATTGTTATATCAAAACTAGAAGCAGTGTTCAGGTCATCGCGAAACTTATTCCTAGATGCTTACATTTTTTTCTCACATTTTATCCAATAAAAGGGTCATATTTATATCTTTATAGCTCCTAAGGTGCTAGTAAAGATTGTACTGACTCCAGTGTCCAAAACATCCAAGTGATGAAAAATATTGTGACTACAGAAATCAGTGACTTGACTCATGTCATAGGTTGCATTTTTAGGCTTGCATAATAGCATCATAGCCTACTCCATCCAATCATCTAAACATGGAGCTAATCTTTTAACCTATCACTTTCTTTAATCCTTTGCTGACGCAATCAACTACATTTCATCTCCTTAAGGTTTTCCATCTATGCACAAAGGGTCAGTAACAAGAACAAAAGCATGACATATATTCAACATAAGATCAATGAAACACGCATGATTTATATCTGTCATTTATGATTTAAGCTATAGAAATCCTACAACATATATCTTGCATTGAAAACTGCACCCTTGGCTAATCAGACTACTCTGAATTAATTTTTGGGACCGAAATTGAAATCTGACAATGTTTTGATCCTCAAAAATGAAAAATAACCTATTTCTCATAAATGCAGTTGATTGTTAACACATTCCTCATAGGATTCTAATTCAAGATTCCTTTTGATCACATTTCTTGCGCACTTCCCTCCTCAATCCATTTTGGTCAAACTTGGTCAACCAGGACCTTAAAGAAGGCTCGTATATCATATCTCAATGATTTTTTGATCTATCAGGCTTGTACCTCCTCTCCTTTCAATTTCATTCCTGAGAGAGAAATACCATTATATCAACAATTTGATTCACATCAACAAGTTCAATCTCTAAGGGAATTAGGCTCTGACTTAAATCAAGATCTAATCAAGTTATTCTCATCACTACTCAAGCTCTAGGAGGATATCATATTCATTGCACCATATCAATCTAAGAACTCCCTCTCAATCTGGTAATTGGCTTCATCAAGATCCATATCAGGTCAATTATCCCAATCAATCAATAGAATGACAATCAGTCTAATTACACCACATCAGGTTGGTTCGTCATTTCAAAACTTAATCTTAAACCAAGAAATCTGTTGGGAGGACGGACATTTAGTTTCATCGCTTAACATCAAACTGAATTCTCAAACTCTTCTATCAGTATTTTCTCAGTCAAGCCCAGAGATGATATATTCAGATCTCTTTATCAGTCTTCGCTCAATCATGTCTGGAGCTGATATCTTCAAATCTTCACTCGATCTTCGCTCAATCAAGTCCGGAATTAGTTTCTGATATGTGGCATAGTTTCATCGCTTCACGTCAAGCTATTTCCAGATTCAATCAATCTTCAAATGTTCTTTGACCCAATGTTTTCCTAGATCGATCACACATTAGTCAAAGAGGGGAAAATGTAATCACCCAAAAATGGTCTAGTAAACCCATGACACCCTTTTCTCAGATATTTGATCTTAATAAATCCCAAACCTAAGACACTATCACTAGACTCTAAATTATTGAGCATTTAATCAAACTTGCTTAAATAATTTTAATCTTGACTTGTTGAATCAAATCATCAATCATCGAAGCCTAAACCCGAAAAATTATAAATATTGGGATAAAATTAAAAATTCCTAAGTCTCAAAAAGTGAACCCATTCACACATGGGTGTGCACTCAAAAATCAAATAAAACAAATAAAAGAGAGGGAAATACCAATTTTGTCTTATTCTCCTCATAAGTTGGCAAATCAAAATCACCTTCTCATCTCACATGAATTGAGAGGAATTGCATCTCCACCATTGATAAAATTCTTTTGCCTTTTAATCTCAACCACTCATTTCTTGGAATCTCTTATAAAAGGGATAGCTCCCTTTTCTCATGGCTAGACTTGATAGATTTTGGAGCGAGATGCTAGTAGATTATAAGAAGATTTGGAGTAGATTTATAATGATATTTTCATCTTAGATTTCATAGTGCATTCATATTTTATTTACTCTCATGCTAGTTTCTTGCATTTCTTGCATTGTTAACTTCATTTCTTAGCTTAATGACATTCTAGTTCTCATCTCATAGCTTAATCTAGATGCATTGTTCTTTCCATTTCTAGTTTAAATCTTGCATTCTAGTTTCATTTATCATAGTTTCTATGCATTTCATTGGATATTATATGCATTCTCATTTTCAAGCTTTCAAGAGAAAAATTATGCAAGTCTATGCATCTTGCTCCATATTGCATTGAATATTCCATTTTGGAGTAGTCAAGTCACTGATTTCTCTATGTCTAATCTGATGGAAAAACATGAGTCACACTCACTTCAACTAGGAAGTAATAAGATTCTTTCTAAGGGTTTTGATCATGCTTTGAATCTTATATTTTGCTAACCCCTTTTGATGTAATGGTTTATTGAAGTGTTTTATTGCAGATTTCAGTTGCGCATTTTACCACACTGCTACCTAAGGATGGTGTATCTCCAGTAATACTTCTCCCCCTCATCCTCCACCATGGTGTTGAGGACTCAAAACCAACCAATAAGAAATTAGTGAACCACATGATCTGGCATCATGCATCCTCCAATTAGCCCTACCATGTATAGTGTCACCCACCGCAACTATGGCCGCACCGCCAAAGCCCCCATCCATGAAATTCACTATCATGTGGTGGGAATATTCATGAATGGTTTGCTGAATGGAATCTCCATGTGATGATTTAAGCCCTCATAGTAGTACTTAGGAATAAGCCCCTGGATCAACACTCTATAAATTCTGCACATGTCATGTAGAGTAATGTTCGCTTCCCTTGTGTGGAAGTGAAAGCTCAATGTGGTGTTGTGCCACCTCTCAATCAACACCAACATGAGCATATTATGCATGCTGAGATGAGGCCAGAGATGAATGTGCTTCACGCTGCATAAAGTGACCTATTCCCACTCCTCTCCTGTAAGCTCCTATGCCAACACCATTGTCACTAGATAGCACTCTCTCGCCTAGAATGATATCCTGTCCTCCTACATCCAAAGTTACCTATGTTAGTTAACCTTCTTTCTAAGTCTGGGGTATTGAAAAATTCCCCCTAAACCCTTTCTACTATGCTTTTTTTCTTCCTTATTGTCCATCTCTAGGTCAATCATCAGAGACATCAATTTTCTAGCACAGACGGTGGATCCTCGCAGCCACTGATCCATGGAGATGACAGTTTAGGCTACTGCCTTTTCCACCAGCACAGACGGTGAACTATTTTGTCATTTATACCCTACCTTCCACCTCCTTTTTTCCCTCACAGATGATGATCTCACTATCACCGTCTACGAGGAGGATGATTTGTCGATTGTTGTCTACGTAGACGGTCATTCAACGATCCCCATCTCCTCTACAAGCTAGTTTTTGGCACCTTAAGGGTGTCATAAGTGCACCATTGAACTTTCAAATCATAAAGGACAAAGCTAGCTTCAACTACTCACCAGTGGTGGTGCGTCTGCGGGTCGCTGGTAGGTCCTCAGATGCTCTCCCAGCTATGAACAGTCTCGTACGTCTTTCATTTCTTCTCTCTTCTCTTGTCTTTTATCTTTTTATGAGTTCAAATGACTTCTTCCCAGGCCTTAGTGGACTATTTATAGGCCACTTGGGACCCATTTCCCATCCCGGCCCCCATTGTTTTGTCCCGCTCCCCATTGTTTTCTCCCATTCTTCTTGACATGCCTTGCAATTTGTCTTTCTCCCTCTTTCTGCCTTTTGCGAGAAAATTTTACCAAAATTTTTATTTTTTGTATTATTTTCTCAAAGGGGCACACACCTTTACCATCATCGCCCTAGGTCTTTCTAGTTCTTCTCGAGTATCTTATTTTCTTTTCTTTGATGTGACGCCACTTTCTATGCCGCATCAAAGATGGGAAAAATGTAGACGTAAAAAATTGTCCTTATATTAATTTAATTAATATTCTTGTAACATTATAGTTGATTTTAATTAATTAAGTATATTTGTTTTGTTCTTCTATTTTATTTAATTAAATTTATTTAATTAAATATAGTTCATTCTCTATAGTATTTAAATTTAATTTAGATACTATACCTTTCTAATGTATTAAATTTTGTTTAATACATGGCCCCCATAAATCCCCTTTTAAATAAATTTTAATTTATTTATTCCTCACATTTTCTAACAATCTTTTAAACCTTGATTAATTTAAATTTAATTTAAGTTAGTCTTAAACCCCACCTAGAAACCTACCCTACCACCCACACACTCACCCTAATAAAGCTACTTGTTAGTTAATCTCACTTATTAGGCTAAAAAGGTGATTCCTACACCTTTTTAGTGCTAATGAATTGTTCACACATGTGTGAGAAACCCATCCCAAGGAAGCCACCCAACTTCCTTAAATTCAACCACTTTTAGTCCCCCACTCGATTCTCCAAAGTTTTCTCACACATGTGTGATCAACCTTGAGCCTCTCAAACCTTAAAGACATGATGTTGAATTTTGTGTGGCATGTCCTTTTGCCTTTGTGTACTCTATGTGGCATCTATGTGGATGCCACATGTGCTCCACCTCATCCAAGCCCTTCCCTTCCCTCCAAAAATATATAAATAGGACTCTTTCCAAGAGAAAATCCATCTCTCACTTTTCAATTGTTATCATGCTAGTTTAGCTCTAGAACTTCGTAAGCATTTTAGCATTTTTAGTTCATTTTCATACTTTCATTTCAAGTTTGAATATAGAAATCAAATGTTAGGATTAATGGAAAGAATCTTAATGTTACCTTCTCATACATCTCAATCTTAGCTTAGTTTTGCATTCTCATTCTCAATCATGGTGAAAGCTTGAGACAGGTTCCTTATCCTTTCTCTTGAGTTCTCCATCCTTTAGCTTGCATTTCATATCTTTTAATTGGATTTAGTTATTGTGTTGGGAGAGCACACCTACATGCTCCTCTAAGAAAAAATCAATAAGGCTTGGGTGCCCTTGTTTGGCTCATCGCAGGTTGTGGTGGAAGTTCTTGTTTTAGATTTCATTTTAAGCATGCTAACCCTTTAATATTGTTTCTAATGGCTAACTCTAATGTTTTCATATTTTAGTGTTGTTCTTGACATATCTACTTTCTATTAGATACACACAATTTGCTAAGGATTTGAAAACAAATGATATCTATTATGTTTTTATTTCTAACAAACTGAGTAAGAATAAAGAAGATGAAGTTCTTGTAGAAGTTGAGAAATTTCTTACCGAGTACAAGGAGATCTTTTTAGATAATGTACCTAATGGTTTGCCACCGATGAGAGATATTAGTCATTATATGGATATGATTCCTAGAGATAGTTTACCAAACAAGGCACCACAATGGTTGACATCGACCGAGAATGAAGAACCGAACTGACAAGTTCATGAGATGTTGAACAAGGGTTTAATCAGAGAAAGTTTGAGTCTGTGTGCATTATCAACCATATTGGAACCTAAGAAGAATGGATAATGGTGAATGTTCACTGATTCAAGAGAAATAAATAAGATCACATTTAAGTATAGGTTTCCTATACCGAGGATGGATGATACAATGGATTGTTTGAGCGGGGAAAAATATTTTACCGAAATTGATTTGAAAAGTGGATATCATCATATAAGAATCAGAGAAGGTGTTGAATGGAAGACTTATTTCAAGACAAAAGAGGGTTTGTATGAGTGGTTGGTTATGCTCTTTGGTGTAATTAATGCACTAAGTACATTTATGAGGTTAATGAATGAGGTTTTAAAGAAATATTTGAATAAATGTGTGATTGTATACTTGGATGATATTTTGATATCTAGTAAGACTAGAGAAGAGCATTTGATGCATATAAGACAAGTATTGTAAAGATTGAAAGAGGAAATTTTTTTGATAAATTTGAAAAAGTGTTCCTTCATGAAAGAAGAACTTGTGTATTTAGGTTTTTTAATTTTAGCTGATGGTTTGAAGATGGATCTTGGGAAGGTTGAAGCTATACTTAGTTGGCCTACACTTGAGAATGTCAGTGAGGTAAGATCATTTCATGGATTGGAAATTTTTTATAGAATGTTTATAAAAAATTTCAGTTCTATCTATAATGCCATGACTGAAACAGTGAGAGGAGACAAAATGAATTCAAATGGACACATGGAGCTGATAAGAGTTTTGAGACTTAGAAGTAGAAGGTTGTTGAATTTCATGTATTAGCCTTACCTAATTTCAATAATGTATTTCAAGTTGAATGTGATTCAAGTGGAAGTGCAATAGGAGTTGTGTTGAGTCAATATGGCAAACTTGTTTCTTTCTTTAGTGAAAAATTAAATAATGAAAAAATGAAATATTATGTCTATGATCAAGAATTATATGCTATTGTTCAAGATTTGAAGAAATGGAGACATTATTTGATACTGAATGAATTTGTGTTGTATATGGATCATAAGGATTTACAAATTTGGGTAGTTAGAATAACTTGAATTATACTCATATGAAATGGGTAGAGTATTTGTAGAGTTTCACATTTGTGATAAATCATAAGAGTAGATTTTCTAACCGAGTTACTCATGCATTGAGTAGAAGAAGATATTTGTTGACTGAAATGAGAATTGAGGTTCTTGGTAGTGGATAGTGTGTAGAGCACCTATTCCAAATCAACTGAGTAATTATGAGAACTATTTCATTCAAGAAGATATATTGTTCAAAGGTATTTAGTTGTGCATACTGAGAGGATAAATGAGAACTAATTTGATAAAGGAAAAACATAGTAGTGGCTTGGCTGGACACTTTGGTATTGATAAAACATTAAGTTTGCTTAATGAAAGGTATTTTTGGCCTCAGTTGTATAACAATGTTCATAAATTTGTGAAAATTTGTGGAAATAATCAAGTTTCAAAAGGAGTAAGTCATAATACTAAATTGTATACACCAATTTATATTCCTGAGAAACCTTGGAGTGATATCAGCATGAATTTTGTTCTTGGCTTATCGAGGATAACAAGAGGTAGTGATTCCATATTTTTTATTGTGGATAGATTCTCTAAGATGACACATTTCATACCATGTAAGAAAACATCAGATGCAATACATATAGCAGATCTTTTCTTTAAGGAGATTGTCAGATTGCATGGGTTACCGAGGAGTATTATCTTTGACCGAGACAATAAGTTTGTCAGTTATTTTTGGAAAACACTTTGGAAGAAGTTGGAAATAGAGTTTAAGTATAGTTATACATGTCATCCATAGACTAATGGAAAAATAGAGGTTGTAAACCAAATTTTGGTTAACTTTTTAAGATGCTTAGATGGAGACACACCGAGCAATTGGGATTGGATATTGACACAAGAAGAGTTTGCATATAATAGTTCAATGAATAGAAGTACTAGAAAGAAACCTTTTGAGATTATTTAGGGCACACAACTGAGAGTTATATTAGACTTGAGGGATATTTCTTGAGAAGAAAAGAGAAGTGATGAAGGAGAGCAATTTTATGAGTTTATGAAGAAATTGCATGAGGAAGTGAAACATAAGTTGGAGAAAAGTAATCATAAATAAAAGGATAGTGCAAATAGATCAAGGATACATAAAAAAATTTAAGTTGGTGATGCATTTATGGTTCATTTGAAGAAAGATATATTTTCTATTGGAACATATGGTAAATTGAAAACCAAGAAATTTGGTCCTTTGCAAAATATTGAGAAGATTTGACAGTGGAAATTCTTATGTAGTAGAATTACTTGATGACATGGATATATCACCTATATTCAATATTTCTGATTTGTATGGGTATCATGAACTTGATGAAGAAGTGACAATACCAAGTGATTATCCTAAGAAATAGATAGAGGAATTTGAGAATATTTTGAAATAGAGAGTTGGTAGAAGTACAAGAGGAAGGGATACCTTGAATATTTGGTAAAATGGAAGAACAAACTGATTGAGGACTCATCTTGGGCTTCTAAATCTAAGTTGGATTCAATTCAGGTTGTACCTAGCTCATGATTTGGAGAATCATTTCTTTTAACCCTAGATGACTGATGCAAGAGCATCTTGGGTTCTTGGCAATCCTATATCAACCAAAAATATGTTTGTTTTGGTTTGGTAGATTGTTGGATATTTCTTGGTAAAGTACTTGGTAAATTATTTTGTTTTCTTAGTTGAAGACTTGTTTATGGCATGATTTACCAATGGGTCTCGGTGGTCGTTCTTGTTAGTAATAACTGAGAGGGGGGTGAATCAGTGGCCTCAAAAATTAATCCTTAAATCAACCCTTCAAACTTAGAACCACAAATTATACCTGTATTTATCTTTAGTCCTACAAGATGAATGCCTTGAAATACTTATAAAAAATTTCTACTTGTCCAAATTCTTTCTAAAACCTTCTTCTATATGTTTACCGATAAGTAGTCTTACTATTTACCGAAACACGGTAAATAACTAGTGTATGCTGATCAATCTAGATTTACTTAAGTGAAATGAAAAATAGTAAAGTAATGACTCATAGACACATTAACACATGGATTTTTAACATGGAAACTATGTTAAGGGAAAAACCATTGGGACCAGTACCCCAAATTTTTACTCTTCTGAAGTGAGCTTGGTTAAGAGCCAACCCTGTTAAAGGCTACAAACACACTGTTAGGTGTGACCTTGTTAGAGGATTTAAAAGATAGTTTCTCACCTAGTATCTGGCATCTAATTCTACCATCCTTGATCAAACACTCACTTGGCCTATCAACAGGTATCGGGCATATCCAATGCTACTTTCTATGATCAAACATTTTAATACTCCTTGGGATGTATCTCAATTACAAAATACTTTTAAGTCCTACTCAGTTAAGAGAATTGATGCTTCAATGGTTAAACTGAAATAGTAAATTGATCTATTCACATATACAACTTAAATTTCAGATTTTCAGATCTATTGTAAGTGCATTACCTTTCTGATCAATATTATCAAATCAATACCTTTTGATGTATGTGTTCCAAAGGCTTTCTTGCACAATTAGCTAAGAAGACCTTCTTTGTCTTCTTCAAGGACCCTAATCTCCTCTAGGTCTTTATTAGGCTTAGATGATTAAATAAGTCCTAATCCAACTCTTCTCTAAGAGTCTCATTCTTTGTGCTTCACCTTTGAAAGACTAACACCCTTTGGGTACTTCACTTCTTCTCCTACACTTAGAAGGATCTAAGTGCCAAATTCTCTCCATACATGAAATTAATTGTATGGGTCTCCATCATCATGAAAACATTCTATTTGATCCCATTTGAATCCATTTTGAGGGATCTTCTAACTCTTTTCAATCAAGTTCAAGTTTTAGTCTTTGAGAGGCCTAATTCCTTGTAGCCTTTTTCAGAGACCTTTTCCCATTTCTTGCCCAAAATTTCCAAAAAAATTAAAAAATTAATCTCACATCTAGATACCCTTTATCATTTTATGAAGGATTTTGAAGGTCTTAGATTCCTAGGTCCTCCATACATAGGTTTCCTACTATCTAGGTCAAATAGGGCTAATAGGCCTAATTTATAGGACTTCATTGTATCATAGTTTGAATCTCACCCAAAACTTAGTCTAATGGATTGGTATGAACTCAATCCTCATAAAAAAATAGGATATGACTATACCCTACCTATAACTATACTTTTCTCATACATTACTTCCCTACCCTGCAAGAAATCTTCAATTCTTCTAGTCTAAACCTCTAACTGGGCATTGTCAGCTCGCTTAGGACTTAGTAGTAAAAATAGCTATCCATATTATAAAAACTCCTAATCCTAGATATATATAGACTAATGACTCCCCTATCATATCCAACCAACCTTAGGAAGATCCCATAGTTATTTTTCATTGGGGAGCCATGAACTGACTGATTGGTCAAGACAGGACCAGTAAGACTACTAAATCAAAAACAATTTATACAAGACTTCAAAGAACCTCAAATAACCTTGCTTAATGAATGAAATATTCTTATAACAATCCTATGAACACAAAAGAATCACTAAATTAAAGAATTCATTCCATTGAATGATACTGTCACACTGAAATACACGGGTTCTTCACAAATCAGAGTTGCAGAGCTATATTCACCAAAGCAATATTTATTCCAATCCTTACTCCTCATGACATTTGAGCCTCTACATACATTAGATTCCATCTTCCATGTTTTTAGGGATTTTTGGTTGATATCCCACTACTATCTTCTAGGGGGATCCAAAGTAACCAAATGTTGCATGCAACATTTGCAATTATTGCAATTGTTTTCATGATAACATTGTAACAACTTTTGGGATCTTTTCCATTATGCCAACTTCCTAAGTTTTAGGGCCTCTATCCTCTATATTTCAAGGAACCAACTTCATTAATGGAATCCAAGCATCTCTATGACAAAATTTATGTGTTTACGACACATTCAAAGCTCAAATCCATCACTAAGCTTCTAAGCCTAAGAAAAGTAAAAAGCTACTAAAAATGACTATTTTGGTGACCTTAGTCCTAATTACTAACTCACCTATTCCACAATGAAATGACCTTCTAAGGTCCAAAGAAAAAAAACTATCTTGACTTGGCCAATGTCAAGTACAAGCCAAAACATCACAACTATGGAGGTTAGCCTAGGTCTACTCCTGCACCATCTTCCTGAAAACAAAAAGTTAAATCCACCCTTGGATTGAGTAGTGTAGGATTAATCCCCATCTTCTTAAAATATGATTCTTTAATCCATACTGCATCATCATCTGATTGATCAAGTATCTTGATCAAGTGTTCTTTGAACTCTTTTGTGCTGGTATTTTTGTAGACTCTAGTGTCCAGTATACTGTCAGCTTTCTTGACTGTGGAAGGAGGTAGTTTGATCTCTCCTACATCTCTGATCACTTCACTAAGGCTTTGATCCATGTCTAGTGTTGTTCCTTTGTAATGAACTAGATCTACAATGTTAAAGATAGGGGATAGTCCACTGTCTTCTGGTAACTCTACTTTGAAAGCATTGTTTCCATACTTTTCCAAGATAGGATAGGGGCCTATCCTTCTCATTTTAAACTTGTGTGGGACTCCCTTTTAAATTATAGACTTATTTAGATGTATCATTACCAAGTCTCCCACATTGAACTAAAGTTCTCTTCTATGCTCATCAACCTTATCCTTATGCTTCATATTATTCTCTATCAAAGTCTTCATGTCTGTATCATGTATCTCCTGTATTTCATAAGAAAAATCATCTGTATATCCACTTTCCTTCACTCCATCCTTTAATTCTCTTCGCTCATAGACTCCTCTAGGATGTGGACCATAGACTATCTCAAAGGGGCTCTTCCCTGTTGACTGGTTGATGGTGTCATTGTAAGCATACTCAGTCTATCAAATCAATTAATCCCAGTGTTGACTGTATTCCTTGGTTAAGCATCTTAATAGATTTCCAAGGCTTCTATTCACCACTTCGGTCTAACCATCAGTTTGGGGATGGTATGTAGACCCAAAGGATAAATTAGTGCCTAACCTTTGCCAAAGATTCTTCCAAAAATGACTCATAAATTTGGTGTCTCTATCTGACACAATGCTCATAGGTAACCCATGGATTCTTACTATCTCTTTGAAGAAAAGAGAGGCTATTTGGCTGGCATCATTAGTTTTCTTGCATGGCACAAAGTGAGCCATTTTTTTAAATCTATCCACAACTACATAAACACTATCCATGCCTTATCTTGTCTTGGGTAACCCAACTACAAAATCCTTGCTCAAGCATTCCCATGGCCTTGTGGGAATAGGTAGTGGCTGATATAGGCCTACATTTGAAGAAGTACCTTTGGCCTTTTGACATACTATTAAACTTTCCACATACCTCCTAACATCAAGATTCATTCTTGGCCAATAACAGAACCTTTGAACAAGTTCTTGTGTTGTAGTGATCCCAAAGTGACCACTCAATGCAGCATTGTGATTTTCTTGAATTAAGTTATCCCTAATAGACCCTCTAGGGACACATAACTAATTTCCCTTAAACAAGAGATTGCTTTGCAAAGTCTATTTAGCATATTTTCTATGGAAATGAATCTTGTATTCAGCACATACCTTATAAATTTCTGCAAATTCTTCATCATCAGCATATAGATCCTTGAAGTGATCTATTCCCATGCTCTTCATTTGAATCTCTTAGATGGTAAGAGCTCTTCTACTCAAGGAATCTACCACCTTGTTGAGTACCCTTTCTTGTGTTTGATATTAAAGTTGAATGCTTGTAGGTATTCAACCCCCTTCATGTGCTTGTGACTCAAATTTTCTTGAGAGTTCAAGAAACTTAAAGCTTGATTATGTGAATAGACAATGAATTCCTTGGGGAGAAAATAGTGTATCCACTTTCTTACAGCCTAAACTAGTGCATACATTTCAAGGTCATAAGAAGAATGCTTCTTCTTAGCTTCACTCAACTTCTCTGAATGAAATGCCACTGGTCTACCCTCTTGGCTTAGGAAAGCTCCAATAGCCACATTGCTTACATCACACTCAATGGTGAAAAGATTCTAAAAGCTTGGCAAGACTAAAATAGGTTGGGTAGCAATATTTTCCTTTAGCAACTCAAAACTCTTGGTGGCTTTCTCATTCTGTACAAACTTAGTCTTCATCCCTCCTTTGATTGTGTCCAATATAGGAGCACAAATAGCACTAAACTGCCTTATAAACTTCCTATAATACTGAGCAAGGCCATGGAAACTTCTTCCCTCCATTGTTGTCCTTGGAGTAGGCCAATTCATGATGGCTTCCACTTTACTCTTGTCCATTTTCATATTTCCGTGAGATAGAACAAACCCAAGGTATACCAACTCTATTTTGATGAACTCACACTTCTTCAAGTTGATCATCAACTTCTCCTCATGCAGCTTCTTGAAGACAATCTCAAGGTGTTGAGGATGTTCACTTCTTATCTTATTTTAAATTAGTATATCATCAATATTTTCTACTACAAACTTTCCAATGTAGTCCTCGAGGACTTCATTCATGAGCCTCATGAATGTGGAGGGGGCATTAGACAATCCAAATGGCATGACAAGCCATTCATACAAACCTTCATTGGTTTTGAAGGTTGTCTTCCACTCATCTCCCTCTTGTACTCTTATTTCGTGATAGCCACTCTTCAATTCTATCTTACTATAGTACTTAGCTTCTGCTAGACAATCCATTAGGTCTTCAATCCTAGGAATGGGGAACCTATACCTAATGTTTATCATATTTATGGCTCTTGAATCAGTACAAATCCTCCAAGTTCCTCCTTTCTTAGGTGCTAGGATAGTGGGTATGACACAAGGGCTAATGTTTTTCTTGATAAAACCTTGGTTTAGGAGTTCTTCTATTTGTCTAGCAATCTCCTCATTTTGTTAAGGGGTCATCTTGTAAGCTTCTTTATTGGGTAGGATAGCTCCAAGCATGAAGTCTATCCTATGACTTATGTCTCTTTTAGGGGGTAATGTTGATTGTTGTCCATCACTTACTATGACTTCATAAGTCTGCAACATGCTTTGTATCTCCTTAGGTAGCTCTGGCTTCTTATCTTCTTTGCTTTCATTTTCTTCTCTTGGATTTAGTACCAATGAAAATCCAACTCCTTCTCCTTTCTCCCTGGCTTTTAAGAAGTCTTTTTCACCCACAATGAGCACATTAGGACCTGTTGTCTTCACATCTACATCCTCTAATAGTGATTGGAATTTGAAAGTCACCTTGTCTTTCTTGAATTCATGGATAGCTTGGTGATCAAATTTCCATGGTCTTCCTAGGAGCAAGTGATATGCATCCATAGGCAACACATCACATAGAACCTTGTCCTTATATCTACCTATAGAAAACTCCACCCAAGATTTCTCATTGACTAAGACATGTTGTCTCTTATTGAGCCATGCGACCTTATAAGGATGGGTGTGGGGTATCCTTGTCATGCTTAACTTGCTGACTGCTTCCTCTAACACAATGTTTTCAGTAGACCTTGAGTCAATGATGACTCTACATACTTTTCCCTCACCTTGCATTTGATCCTAAACAGGGACCTTCTTTGGCTTGGTTCTTCTCTAACCGGCTTCTTGATCAATGTTCTCCTCATCATGAGGTTCTCACCTTCTTCTGAATTTAATGGTACCTTAGATTGTGTCTCTTCTTCATTTGTCTCTTCATGAACTAGATTAGTCCTTTTGTTACCTCCTTGAGATGTACTACCCTTCTCTTGACACCTATAGGTAGGGTGCCCCATTTCGTTACAATGATAACATTTCATATTGGCAAAGTAATTGCCTCTTCCTTATCCACCACTTCTTCAACTGAAATTTGAGTTCCTTCCCCTACCACCTCTACTAGAACTTCCCTCTTGCTTCTTAGTGTATTTGAATTCTCCTTGTGTCCTTGATTCTGAACTCCTTCTACCATAGCCACCTCTTTGTCCTCTAATATCCATTCCTCTACCTCTTCCTTTGGAGGTTTGTTCTTGTTTTCTTTTTCCTTTCTCCTCTATTTTCAAGGCCATTTGATAACATTGGCAGATGGTTTTGAAGTTCACAAGACTCATGTCTTCTTGAATAGACCACTTGAGTCCATTCAAATACCTTTCTAGTTTGATGCTTTCATCCTCCACCACTTGTGATCTTAAACATAACTTTTGGAATTCTTCTATGTATGCTTGGACATCCAAATCTTTTTTTCTAAGATTGTGTCTTCTTCTATGTAGCTGAACCTCATAATCATCAGGCAAGTAAGTCTTCTTTATCTTGGACACCATGCCCTTCCATGTGACTATAAGACTCCTTCCTTCTTTCTCCCTTTTAGTTTGAGTAAACTTCCACCATGTGAGGGCTGAGCCTCTCAACCTATATTTGGCCACATTCACTTTTTGAGCCTCTATTACACCATCACATTCAAAATGGTTTTCTATAGTGTCAATCTAATCCATAACTGAATCTCAATCCATTTGTCCACCAAATAGTGGTACACCTTCCAAAGCTTTGCCACTTAAAGCCTTAAGTGCCTTTAAGAAGGGTTCTTCAAAATTAATAGGGTCAGAGGTTCGATCTTCCTCTTCTAATTCCACTCCCTTCTCCCTTGCTTCTTCTTCTTCTTTCTAATCTATCTTATCCTTCACCTTATCAGCTTTTTCTTCAACTTCACCCAAGAGTTTCTCCATTTGAGACAATCTTTCTCTTAGCAACTTGTTATCTTCTTCTTGTTCTTCTACCTTTCTAACTAACTCAGCATTAGTCACCATGGTTTTATCTTCTATTGATCCCACTAGTGTATTCTCTCCAACTGATTCAGTAGGTTGAAACATCCACCACAAGCCTGATCAGTTCAAGCTCTGATACCAATATGATGTATGTGTTCCAAAGGCTTGCATGTACAATTCGCTAAGAAGACCTTCATTGTCTTCTTCAAGGACCCTAATCTCCTCTAGGTCCTTATTAAGCTTAGCTGATTAACTAAGTCCTAATCCAACTCTTCTCTAAGATTCTCACTTTTTGTGCTTCACCTTTAAAAGACTAACACCCTTTGGGTACTTCACTTCTTCTCCTACACTTAGAAGGATCTAAGTGCCAACTTCTCTCCATAAATTAAATTCATTGTAGGGGTGTCCATCATCATGAAAAAATTCCATTTGATCCCATTTGAATCCATTTTGAAGGATCTTCTAACTCTTTTCAACCAATTTAAAGTTTTAGTCTTTGAGAGGCCTAATTCCTTGTAGCCTTTTTCAGAGACCTTTTCCCATTTCTTGCCCAAAATTTCTAAAAAACTTAAAAATACAATCTCACATTCAGATACCCTTTATCATTTTATGAAGGATTTTGAAGGTCTTATATTCCTAGGTCCTCCGTAGATAGGGTTCCTACTATCTAGGTCAAATATGGCTAATAGGCCTAATTTATAGGACTTCACTGTATCATAGTTTGAATCTCACCCAAAACTTAGTCTAATGGATTGGTATGAACTCAGTCCTCATAACATGTTAGGATATGACTATACCCTACCTGGAACTATAATTTTCATGTACATTACTTCTCTACCCTGCAAGAAATATTCAATTCTTCTAGTCTAAACCTCTAACCGGGCACTGTCAGCTCGCCTAGGGCTTAGTAGTAAAAATAGCTATCCATCTGCTCACAAATCCTAATCCTAGATATATACAAACTAATGACTCCCCTATCATATCCAACCACCCTTAGGAAGATCCCATTGTTAGTTTTCATGGGGGAGCCATGAACTGATTAACTGGTCAGGACAAGACCAGTAAGACTACTAAATCAAAAAAAAATTATACAAGACTTCAAACAACCTCAAATAACCTTTCTTACAGAATGAAAGATGCTTAGAACAATCCTATGAACAAAAAACAATCACTAACTTAAAGAATTCAATCCATTTAATGATAATGTCACACTGAAATGCATGGGTTCTTCACAAATCAGAGTTGCAGAGCTATATTCACCAAAGCAATATTTCTTCCAATCCTTACTCATGAGATTTGAGCCTCTACATACATTAGATGCCATATTCCATGTTTTTAGGGACTGTTGGTCAATATCCCACTCCTATCTTCTAGGGGGATCCAAAGTAAGAAAATTTTGCATGAAACATTTGCAATTATTGCAAATGTTGTCATGACAACATTGTAACAACTTTTGGCATCTTTTCCATTATGATAACTTCCTAAGTTTTAGGGCCTCTATCCTATTTTGAGGAACCAACTTCATTAATGGCCTCCAAGAATCTCTATGACAAAATTTATGTGTTTAGGACACATTCAAAGCTCAAATCCATCACTAAGCTTCTAAGCCTAAGAAAATTAAAAAGCTACTAACAATGACTATTTTGGTGACCTTAGTCCTAATGACTTACTCACCTAGTCCACAATGCAATGAACTTCTAAGGTCTAAAGTAAACAAATTATCTTGACTTAGCCAATGTCAAGTACAAGCCAAAACATCACAACTATGGAGGTTAGCCTAGGTTTTCTCCTACACCACCTTTGCTCCACACTATTCTGATATGTGACGTTGTATCTATGTTCATCGGTGTCTGCTTAATTTACCTCTTTTCTCAGCTTGATTGATCAGGTCTGAATGAAGACTTCCTTCTCCTTCAGAATCTCTTCAGCATCTATTCTCTTGTCACTCCCCTTCACCCCAATTTCTAATGAATTAGGTTGTCTCTTTATACACATGATATCACCATTTCTAGGTTCTTGATCTTGGCATGATCCATAATTCTCACCAATTAGATTTAAAGAAAAACTCCAGTTTTATCTCCTATTGATCTTCTTACCAATTGGATAAAGAAGCTTTAAATTCTTTACTTATCTCTAGCTTTATCTTGCCAAATAAAACAATGATAAGTATCAGTTAAGTCTATTTTTAGCTCTTGACAAATAAGCAGTTTGTCGTTTCTAAACTCTCTATTTTGTCAGTCAATACTTTAGTTAGTCATCGGATAACTGATTGTTTTATTAGTGTGACTTTAGTTATCTTCAGGATCTCCATCTATTGGGAAACAGTGTAATTTTGATCGTCGAGTTACACTGTTCTTTTCTCATTGGGAAACACTATGACTTTTCTCATCGGTAATGTTATGCATTTTCTCGTCGGGTAACACTGTGACTTAGCTCTTTTACTCTGACCGTTGGTGTACACTCTATCAGTGTATATAGACACTTTGTGAATACTTGAATTTTATGCATTATTGATGGCATAGCCTTTGAGTCATCAGTTCTTTGATGTCTTTGGCAGTATGTCCATGATTATACAGATTATATCAAGTTGACATCAATGACAATACAATACATTAACTGATTTAATGTTTTGCATTAACTTTCTTATGTTACTGTGATCATCAACTTAACATCTTCAAACATTCAATAAGTTATAGTTCATCAGTTTTGAAAACTCGGTGGCATGCTTTCTGATGGGTCTCGATGGGTTTTCACCGAGTTGTCTCTGTGCTTAGTTGTCTTTTCACCAAGTTGTTTCTGATGCTCGGTTGGCCTTCTTGCCGAGTTTTTTATTTGATGTTGGATCTTGTGGACAACTTATGTACTTAATTTTTGTAGCATAGTTAATGTTGGGATCTCTCATTGGGATGTGTGTGGACCTAAATCTGAGTCTTCATTGTTTCCTATGTTGGATCTTTAGGATCTAAGTGCCGACCTCTTTGGTGGACTCTTGTGTATATTTGGTTTTCTATTCTTAGATTAGGTAGGAATTTGGGGAGGATCAATTTTGAATAAAAGATTAGGTGTTAGAAGATTCTGATCGCAGATCTATGACCTCGCATGTATGAAGATTATTCTATAAAAATCTGAATGTATATGGCCAAAACTGGGAAGGCCTTATTGCCTAGCATGTATGATGTTTGATGAAATAATATAAACAACAGTTATTTCTTCTTTCCATTTTGTGTTAAATATTATGTGTTTTGTTCTGCAAGTTGGTTTGGATAGTTGGGAGTTCCCTGGGCCTTGGTCTTCTTACCCTCCTTGCGTTAGTATACCATCTAATTATCTACAATACAAGAATTGAGATCCATTCCTCAGATGACTATTTCACTGGATGATACTATTGGTAAGTTGATTGCTTTTGAGATAAATGATTTTGATAATAGTTTACCTATCACCGCTAGGATTGAGTTTGCATTTAAATCATATTTGAAGATTGGAAGTTCTAGAGAGTCTAGACCTAGTGATGGTTATGCAAGTAGTGCAAGTGAAAGGTTTTATAGTTGCAAGAGTGAGTTAGAAGAATTGTATGTTGAAGATGAAGCAAATGAAAAAGAGTTTGAAGTTGTACTAGCTAGAAGACTACATAGAGGTAAAGGAAAGCACCCAGGTAAGATACATTTGAAATGTTTTAAATGTAACAAGATTGATCACATTGCTACTAGATGCCTTGAAAATGATAATGATGAGAAGAAAGACAACCAAGATGATAACAAAAGAGAAAATAGATTCAGGAGATTTAAAAAAAAAGGTAAGAAGTCATGCCACATTGCTAAAGAAGGACTAACCGATGATTATAATATGATGATGATGGTGAATAAGTTGTATATGTTTCTATAAAAGCTAATTCTGATGAAGAAAAGAAAGAAGAAAAATCCCTAATCTCACATGTAAGCAAGAAATATACCTCTATTATAAATATTGGTTGTTCATGCCATACGACTGGTGACACACTTAAGCTCATTACTATGGAAAAACGTTATGGAGGATATGTTAGATTTGGTAATGATGCTCCATATCCTATGAAATGTAATGGTTCTATATTATGTTGAATAATACCATATGTGATGATGTATATTGGGTTGAATTACTAAAGTATAATCTGTTGAGTGTGGCATAGATAAACAATACAGGACACCGACTAGAATTTCATAATGGAAAGGTAAAAGTATTTGATCAAAAAGGAAGTCTAATTGCCACTGGAAAACAATATAAAGGTAACTCATTTTACCTTGATACATCTACTAAGAGTTTTCTATATGCTAAAGTTGAAGATGCATGGATATGGAACAAGAGGTTATGTCTTGTAAATTTTGACAACTTAATTAAAGTGATAAAAAAGAATAGAGTTAGAGGTCTACTGAGATTGGAGAAACCTAAAAATATCATGTGTAAAGAATGTCAAGTTGGTAAGATGACAAAGTAAATTTTTACAAGAAAATATTAAATTACACAAGGAATTTTGGACTTAATTCACATTGACATATGTGAACCAATGAGATAAAAAAGCTACTATGGTGATAGATATTTCTTTTTTTTTTATGCTTATTCAAGAATGATGTTTGTCATGTTTTTGAAAGAAAAGTATGAAGCTTTTCAAATGTTTAAGGAGTATAAGGAAAGAGTTGAAAAGGAGAGTGGAATAAAATTGAAGTGTCTAAGATCTAATAGAGGAGGAGAGTTTATTTTTCATGATTTTACACTCTTCTACAATGAACATGGAATAAAGAGACAAATTTTTGCACAGAGGACACCACATCAGAATGGTATAGCTGAAAGGAGAAATAGATCCATTATGGATTGTGAAAGAAAACTGATGATTGAGAAGGGTATTTCTCAAAAATATTAGAGAGAAGCAGTCAGTACTGTTACTTATACACTTAACTGAGTACAACTAAAGAAAGGTACAAACAAGACTCCATATGAGATTTGGTATGATCACAAACCGAATGTGTTATTTCAAAGTAGTTGGAAGTAGATGCTATATTATAAAGATGCTAGAGATGGTAAGTTTGATTCTAAAGGAGATGAAGGAATATTCTTAGGATATTCTACAAAGAGAAAAGATTACAAATGTTTGAACAAGTATACTAACAAAATTGTGGAAAGTGCAAATGTAAGAATTGATGAATTTACAGAGAAAAATGAAGAGGACAACAATAAGGAACCTGAGGACTACCAAATATTTGTATATGCTCAACCTGATATTCTTGATACCTTACCAAAAAAAAAACTGAGGAGGAATATGAACAAAGAGAACTGCCTGTAACATAAAGAATAGATGTTACTGTAACATATAAAATGGAATTGTTGTTGTTTTTTTTGTTTGTTAAAAATGTAAGATATGAAAATGGGGGATGTAGATTGTTCTTTGAATTACCTAGATTGTATTGGATTCTGTTTACCTTGATTGAATTGAATTGATTATGGATTGCAATTGTGACTAGGGAGAAGATAAGATGCTCCTTCCTTATTACCAAATGCACAAATGGAAGATCCAAGTTGATCAACCCAAGAGAAGGGTTAATACAAAAATGAATCAACTATTTGGAAAGGAGAATAACAAAGGAAATACCTTTAATTCTGTTAATTATATGTATATAAATGATGTAAAATAGTAATTGAAAAGATCTGAAAAATGCACTAACCTTGAAATATTGTAGATCAAAGAATGCTATTTTCTGAGGTCTATAGACTATTTTTGGGAAAACTGATAGTTGATACCAAACTGAAACAAAGAGAAGAACAAAACCCAGAAATTGTTTTTCATTCTAATGTCGTCTTATGAAAAAGGTCGACCTTGACCCACAAATGTCAACCCTGACCCAATAATGTCGACCCTGACCTGCACAGGTCCGAAAGTGACTTTGTTCACAGATCCTGAAATTTTTCCAAAAAGGGTATTCAGATCTGGGCTCAAATCCTTTTTTTTGTACCTGTACCTAGAAGAAAAAGGAAATTGTTTTGTTGTGGGGGAAAGGTTTGCCTTTGTCAAACCCCAGTTTAGGAATTAACCTCAAATATATGTAATTGAATTTGTAGAAATGAACAAAGAAAATTTATAAATTCACCTTGCTTGAAAAAGTCCTTGTGGTGGATTCAAATCCTTGAATCCACAAGTATGCTTCAAATGTAAAATGTAGAAGGGTAGGATGTCTTCAATCTCTTTCTTGTAGATCTCCAACACCAATTCTTGAATGGGTTCTTCAATTTGGAATAGGCTTGGAAGACGGTGGATGGAGAGATCACCAAAAGGGCACCTTGTAGCTTTAATCCTTCAATGGCCTCCAATGGATCTCCTTCATGGAAATGGATACTTGAAATCTTTCTTGAATTCTTGCTTGAACTTCACTTGATAATGCTTGATCTCAATTAGGAATGCTTGATGACCATTCTCAATCTTGCTTCTTGGACTTGATGATCGTCCTTCATGCTTAGAGAAAATGAGAGAGAAAGCTTCCCTTTTATATGAAATTAGGGTACAATATTCCAAGGAGGCCTACATAGGAGAATTAAATCCCATTAAATCCTTTACCCCTAGGATAGGACCTATATTAAATATAATTTTGGAATCAATGCTTCGGAACCCAAAACAGCTGACCCGAAAGTGGGAAATACTTTTTGCAAAGGCCGACCTCCGTAAACTGGAAGACCCCAAGATCTGAACCCTGGGTCAGGGTCAAGGTCAACCCTAACCTAGGTTAGGGTCAAGGTCAACATAGACCTAAAATGTTGACCTTGACCCTGAAGCCCAGAATCATCAGTCTGCCATTCAGAATGCAAAAATTAGGCCAAATAGGAGTGGAA
>MU225579.1:3677522-3689470 GCA_018584345.1 Thuja plicata | reverse complement strand
GGAGAAGATAAGATGCTCCTTCCTTATTCCCAAATGCACAAATGGAAGATCCAAGTTGATCAACCCAAGAGAAGGGTTAATACACAAATGAATCAACTATTTGGAAAGGAGAATAACAAAGGAAATATCTTAAATTCTGTTAATTATATGTATAGAAATGATGTAAAATAGTAATTTAAAAGATCTAAGAAATGCACTAACCTTGAAATATTGCAAATCAAAGAATGTTGTTTTCTGAGGTCTGTAGACTGTTTCTGATAAACCTGATAGTTGATACCGAACCGAAATGCAAAGATGAACAAAACCCAAAAATCATTTTTTGTTCCAATGTCATCCATATTATGAAAAAGGTTGACCTTGACCCACAAATGTCAACCCTGACCCAATACTGTCGACCCTGACCTGCATAGATCCAAAAGTGACTTTGTTCACGGATCTCAAAAGTTTGCCAAAAAGGGTATCCAGATATGGGCTCAAATCCTGTGTTTTGTACCTGTACCTACAAGAAAAAGGAGATTGTTTTGTTGTGGGGGAGGGGTTTGCCTTGGTCAAACCCTGGTTTAGGAATTAACCTCAAATATATGTAATTGAATTTGTAGAAATGAACAAAGCAAATGCATAAATTCACCTTGCTTGAAAAATTCATTGTGGCAGATTCGAATCCTTGAATCCATAAGTATGCTTCAAATGTAGAATGTAGAAGGGTAGGATGTCTTCAATCTCTTGCTTGTAGATCTCCAACACCAATTCTTGAATGGGTTCTTGAATTTGGAATACGCTTGGAAGAAGGTGGATGGAGAGATCACCAAAAGGGCACCTTGTAGCTTTAATCCTTCAATGGCCTCCAATGGATTTCCTTCATGGAAATGGATACTTAAAATGGATGAATGCTTGCTTGAAATCTTTCTTGAATGCTTGCTTGAACTTCACTTGATAATGCTTGATCTCAATTAGGAATTCTTGATGACCATTCTCAATCTTGCTTCTTGGACTTGATGATCGTCCTTCATGCTTAGAGAAAATGAGAGAGAAAGCTTCCCTTTTATATGAAATTAGGGCACAATATTCCAAGGAGGCCTACATAGGAGAATTAAATCCCATTAAATCCTTTACCCCTAGGAGAGGACCTATATTAAATATAATTTCAAAATCAATGCTTCAGAACCCGAAACAGCCGACCTGGAAGCGGGAAATACTTTTTGCAAAGGCCGACCTCCAAAAATTGGAAGACCCCAGGATCTAAAGCCTAGGTCAAGGTTGAGGTCGACATAGACCTAAAATGTCAACCTTGACCCTAAAGCCTAGAATCATTAGTCTGCCATTTAGAATGTAGAAATCAGGCCAAACAGGAGTGGAAAGAGGAACATATCAGGGAGGAAGCTATGTAAAAGTTAGGAACCCATTCAAGATGCTTTCCATGACCCCAAACCACTTAATCGGAAGGCTAAACATGTCTACAATGGAAGTGCTTCCATTTTCTGACTATACACTACCACCGAATGATGGAAATGAAATTCCACCAACTACGAAGCCTGTTCTATCCAAGTATGTGAGGAGACACCACTCACTGAGAAAGATTATTAGAGATAAGAATGTTGGAATTATGAAAAGAAGCAAGGTAAGAGATAACACATGCTTAATTTCTAAATTAGAGCCAAGAAGAGTAAAATATGCATTGTGTAATGAAGATTGGGTTACAACTATGAAAGAAGTGATAGATCAGATTGAAAATAATAACAAAAAGACTTTAGTACCAAGACCTAAAGATAAAAATTTTATTGGTACAAAGTCAATATTTAGAAACAAATTGAATCAACATGGAGATGTATTCAAAAACAAACCAAGACTAGTTTGCAAGGGGCATGCACAAGAAGAAGGTATTAACTATGGTAATACTTTTGTACATGTGGTTAGATTAGAAAGAGTTAGAATTCTACTAGCATATGCAGCTTACAACGGATTTAAAGTCTATCAAATGAATGTCAAGTCTTCATTTATTAATAATATTCTTGAAGAAGAAGTCTATATAGAAAAACCTAAAGGTTTGTTGAGAATACTAACAAGGACATGGTATGCAACCTGCACAAGGAACTCTATGGTTTGAAACAAGTACCCCAAGCTTGGTATGAAAGGTTACATGCATATCTAATCAAGATTTGATTTCAAAGGACAAGAGACAACAGTAATGTGTATCTGAAATGTGATAATAATAATAACATTTTGATTTCTAAAATATTTATTAACGATATAATTATGGAGGCAATAACACATTATGTAGATCTTTTGCTGAAGAGATGAGAAAGCAATTTGAGATGTCCATAATATGGGAGATAAAATTATTTCTTGGACTACAAATTCAACAAGTCAAGGATGAGATCTACATCACTCAAACAAAGTACATCAAGGAGATCCTAAATACTTTTAGGATGGAAGACTCAAGACTAGTTGTAACTCTGATGGTTACTAGTTGTAATATATCAAAAGAAGATCAGTCAAAGGAAGTGAATGAGACACTCTACCGATCAATGATTAGTAAGTTACAATATGTTGTACATAGCAGACCTAATATTTCTCATGCAATTGGTATTGTTGTAATATTTTATATTGATCCAAAGGAATCATACATGTCTATAGTTAAAAGAATATTTAGATATCTGAAAGGAACTTAAGACTTCGATCTACTATACAAAAAAGGAGGAAATTTTGAGTTGAATATCTACACTGATGCTGATTGGACTGGAAACATTGATGATAGAAAAAGTACAAGTGGAGGATATTTCTTTTTAGGAGAAATATTAGTGACATGATTGAGTAATAAACATATTTGTATATCACAGTCTACTATCGAGGCTGAATATGTTGTTGTAGCTATGAATTGTGCAAACATTGTATGGATGAAACAACTACTTGAATGTATGTAAGAGGAGATTACTGATCTAGTTACTATTTTATGTGATAATACTAGTGCTATAAAAATATCAAAGAATCCAATGATGAATTTTAATACCAAGAAAATTTCTAGATCAAGTATCATTACTTGATAGAGCAAGTTTAAGACAAGCATGTTATGTTGGAGTATGTGAATCAAAAGGAGCAATTAGAAGATATATTACCAAGCCACTACCGAAGGATGATTTTGAGTATTTGAGAGGAAAATTAGGGGTCCTACCCCTATCCGACATTCACTAGAGCAAGATGCATGCTGCATCAATTCTAGGATTCAATAGAATATCTATTTTGTGTGAGTTAATGCTAATGTTCACACTTTAGGTGATGCCTAAAGTTGTGTGAGAAATAATTATGTATGCAATGAATTATCAGTACATAAAGGTATAATACATTTCTTGAACAAGTTTTAAAGAGTATTTACCTTTGGAATTGTTGTCAAAGAGGGGGAATGAATAATTGATGAATATAGATTGAGGGAGAATAATAATATAGAGAAAAGAGAGACTGAGAAATGAACATAGAGGGAGAAAAAGATAAAATAGATCAGAGGGAGTAAAGATAGATAAGATATGTTAGAGTATGCCATCATCAATTGATAGTGTTTTCATCCATGTCAAAGAGGGAGATTGTTACTCAACTGATGGAGATGATGATGATGAAGACCGAGATCAGAGGTATACATGATTGTAGAAAATATTATATCAGTTTTTATTTTGTCATTGATGTCAAGCAATTTATTTCTTGTTCATATTAAATTTCCATATCTTTTGGAGTTGATTTAATTTGGAAGTTAATAAAGATTAGACAATGATAAGGTACTATTGAGCTAATTGTCTTCTACTTTATCAATTCGCTAAATCAAATTGGTGAAGTCAGTAAAGAAAATTGGTGAAGTCGGTAAGATAAATAGTTAAGTTACTGAGAAGAAAGAAGTCTATCAGTAAAGGGTTGTGTAAGTTGGTCAAGACGCCAAGACATTGAGGCACCGAGAAGTGCATGTTAGTTTCCAAGTCATACAGTTGTTAGAAATAAGGATAAGAGTGCATTTGATGGTGATCCATAGTGATCTAGAAGATTTCAAAGATGATGATGAAGTTAGTTAGAAGAGCTATGCATAGAAAAATTTAGGGTAAAGATCTATGGTATAGATTAAGCAGAAAAAATGATGGGTTAAATTTCAAGAAAAGTGCAAGTTCTAAGGTGATACTGAAGCGATTCAATGACTATCAAATTCATTGAATCATTTCAAAAACTTGATCTAACGGCTGAGAGTGGTTGAAGGAAAAAATAATCAAGGAGATTAAGAGGAAAAAAAGGAGTCTATTTAAAGGATGAATTTAAATAACACAAGGGATGGAAATTTGAAGTATTGAAGCACTACCAAGTGAAGTGGTGAAAATAAAAGAGGTTTAAATCTGAGTCTAAAGAAGAGATTAATGAAGTGTTGATACCAATAGTCAGAGAGAACATAAGGGATTTGATCAAGAAAGAGATATTTCTAGTATTATAGATCAATATATATATTATTTCTTATTTTCATTTGTAACAGAGAAATCTCTTAACCAAGTGGACTTAACAGTCTAATTGTAAAATCCTTGTGAAAGGTGACATTCTAAAATAGTGTTTAAAACCCTCTAACCAGGATACTCCTAACACAGTGAAGATCTTAACAGGTCTGAGGTAAATCCCCTAACAGGGTCACATATAACAATGTGTATCATAATCTTTAACATGATTGTCTTTTAACCGAGCATACTTCAAAAGAGTATTTTCATTTTTGGGTGAAAATTCCCACAAAGGTTTTTCCCAAATTGGGTTTCCTCATTAAATATGGTGTTATGTGTGTTGAATGATTTATGTGCATGATATTTACTCTTTATTCAAGTTGTTGATTGAGTTATTTAAGTTATTAGTGATATGGTTACTGTTGTAGTTTGTTCTACTGAGTTGATTTAAAGTTAAAGTTTTAAAGGTTTAAAGTATCACAATTTTTTGATTCACCCCCCTCTCAATAAACCAATAGTGATGAGTTATAAATTACTATTTCCCATATTTTCTCTATACAGAAATACATAAAAGGCCTTTTGTATAATACCTGACATGAAGGAAATGCTCTATGATAACCCATACATCCCTAAAACAATGAATTCCTTTTGTTTAAATTTTGAAACTAAAGAATCTCCATTTTGTCTAGAATATTCAAAACTTGGCACACTTTATGGTCAAGTGTTGATTTATCATATTTTATTCTGTATAAATTGATACAAATAAGATAATACTTTAATTTTGATTTTCCTATTAGTTTTATAATTAACACAATACATTTCACTTGACTAGGTATGCTCACTAATATAGACAATAGTTCCATTAAGTGATCAATTCCTTAACATTGCTCTCAACTAAATGTGATTTCAGAGTTCTTTGAATTCATCCATGCACGTGTGCAACTAAAAAATATGATATCATTGGAGTGAAGCCTTGTTTAACTTGCAATACACACACACACACATATATCTGTGTGTGTGTGTATATATACATGTGTATATATATATATATGTGTATATATATATATACATATATATATATATATATATACATATATATATATATATATATATATATATATGTATGTATATATATGTATTTGTTGGAATTATACGACGTGCCTAGTGACTGAGAGGGGGGGTGAATCAGGAACCAATAAAACTTAATCCTTTAATCCACAATTAGATTAACTTATTTGTTTGCATGCATATAAATTGAAAGTAAAGAATCAGATAGAACACATAACACAAATATTTGGCTACCCAGAAACCTTCCAAAATAAAGTAAAAATGAGGTGGGGCTGATACCCACAAGATTTAGTACTGTAGTATAAATTTAGTCTGTTAAAGATTACAATGACCACTTCTAATGGTCTGTCCTATTAGGAGCATAGAAAGGATTGTTAGGTCCACCTTGTTAAAGGATTTTTCTGATCCACCTATGAGAGTGAACCAGTTGATGATCTGCTCTATGCAACTATGATTGCTGAATAAGATACTTTGAATATAACTGATCACCTGAATGTGCTAGATAAGACTCTGCTGCCCTGAATACTTCTGTACATAAATCAAATTGCCATTCGCATGCCTTATACATACACAATCATATTCATTATCTTCTCATAATATTTGCATGTTCTACATATTGGATAAAAAAAACTATCTTACATATATATCTTTATCCAACAAATAACTTTGTAAGTCGGCTTGCAATAAAAAAAATATATATTTAACAATATATGCAAAGTTGGCTTCAAACTGTCACTCGGGTCCAAAAGACCACTTGGGTGATAAAATGTCACTTGGGTGATGTTGAACACTTGGGCGACACTATATACTTAGGCAACAATGAATACTCGTGCAACACTGAACGACTAAGTGTTTTGACACTAATTGAAAATATGTCTTGCCATAAGGTCTACAATCTCCCCCTTTGGCATTAGTGACAAAAACACTTATCATTAAAATTTGTATATGATATGTCAATACTCTCCCTTACTGTCTGCTTGGGTTTTTACACTTCCTCTACTGCTCAAGTCCATTTGACTTTGTTTTTGTATTTTTCAAAATTTTTATTGTAAAAAATATCTTCTACACTATTCACTATACATGTGTTTCCCTGATGATATTTACAATGACATTTCCTTCTTATACAATGATATTTCCCCTTGTTTTTGACAAGAATGCCAAAAATGACATCTACAGGGTTATCCCAAAGTAGGATAGAAAATCACTATGTACCTTCAAAATTTGAGACAAAGTGTTGTCCCAATTTTCCTATAGCACCTTCAAGATGTGCAATTCATCTTCTAGCTCTGCAGATAGCTCTATCATTAGCTCGACAACTGAGAATTTGTTTTCATGAATGGGAGTTTTAGCATGTGTTATGCATTTCTACGTTCCATCCATGTGTGGTAGAAGTTGGCTCTGGATTGTTGTAAGAGATTCCTTGATCCTTGCTTCTTCTCTCAACACTTCAGCCTGTAAATCAGTAAGATACTTTATTTTCATGAAGTGAGCAGATATGGTGCTCAGGTCAAGTGCTAACTACCTTGCACTTTCCTTCATGTCTGCATCAATATTTACTAACTTGTTCTTGATTTCCATAGTAAAGTTAAAGGAGTCACTAAACTTTACAAATAATGCTACCACATTTTTCACAGTGGTTTCTAGAGTGCTGATAATCTTTGTAAGCTACACCTAGTCAATTGCAATCTTATTTGCAATGTTCTCTAGAACCTTGTTCTCAAGTTTCTTCTCTGCCTTTTCAAGTAACTTCTCTTGACCATTCATATCTATGTTGAGCTTGTGGACAATGTCAACAAGTTTGTCCATTATTGAGTCACTCTCATTGAATTCAATCTGCAATGCATATAAAAATATGCCTTTGACATCTTCAAGTACTTTATTCCTTTGTGTTTCCTTTCAGAGTTATTGTTGTGAGGCTCTTTTCTTCCACAGTTCTCCCAAAATATCCATTTTTTCTATAGATAGGTTGGATAGATCCTAATTAGGAATCACAATCTCTTTATCCATATCTATCTCATCAGTAATTACTACCTTAGACTTAGGACTCAGTGAAGGAACAATTTCCTTACCTTTACCTACCTCATCCTTTGCTTCACTATTCAATCCAATTAGGTCATTGACCTTTACAGTACCAATTCATGGATCACTATTTACTAATGAATCAATAGTAGAAATGTCTACATTGCCTTTCTATGACTTGGGTGTGCATGTCTCAATAGTAAGATGAGCTTGTTTCTCGGTCTTAGTCTATTGAGATGTAGATTCTACAACCTTGTCCTTGCTCAAAGTTACAATATTGTGTATAGGAGATTGGGGTAGTGATGCCATTACCTCAACTGTAATTTTCTCTATGTTGGACTCTTCAATATTCTATACCTCGGGTAGAGTATCATCATTTCCTTGTGCTGGAGGGTCTATACTTGATACTTCTTCCTTCACATTGCCTTCTTCTATCTCAAATATTGATTTCCACACTAATGTGGCAGGCTGAGCTACTTCTTCTATGTTCTTGTTCAATATTTGGAATGCCCTGAATCTTGGAGTGTGATTATTCTCATATTTTCTCAAGGTCTCTTTCACTTCTTTGCCTTTCATTGCAAGCATGACCTGCTTCAATGTCTCTTCCCTTATATCTCTTTCAATTTGTTCTACATTCTTTCAGGGAATAGATACTGCCTTGTATAATTCTTCAGTCATATAACTCTTCAACTCGGAAGGGTCATATTTACACTTTTCCATATTCTCCACCATTGCTTTCTCAATCTTCTTCTTTTCTTCTTCTATCCTAGAAGCATACTTTAGTGACTTCAAAGAACTCATGGCTCTTCCTTCTTTAAGGTCTTTAATCTTCTGATCAAGTGTGGGTGTTGGTTTAGTGAAGACCATAGTATCTTCTTCATCATCATCCTCTTCATCACTTAGTATAAATTTTCTCCTTGATCTCCTTAGGATGACAATAGGAGTAGTGCCTTTTTCCTTTTTCTTTCTGGGTGTTGTCTTCCTCTTCTTCTATGGAGGATTAACATCAGTTTCTTCCTTGTCAGATTCAATAACCTCTATCTTATCTGTATCCTCTATTTTAACTGTTTCCTCTTTACTCTTAGATATGGTAGGAGAGTTGGAGGTCTTTCCATACTTCTTCTTGAATGTATCAAGTCTCTTTCTTCCTCTCTTCAACATCTTAGGAATCTCAATTTCCAAAGATATCCTTCTCTTTTCTTCCTCACAGGTTCTAAAGTAAGGTGTCTTTGGATTGACAGGTTCATTCACAAGAGTCTCTATGATATCTTTAGTGTCATCATTGTTAACTTCATATGGCAGGGGTTGTACCCATGCAACCCTAGGCTTTACTACTTGTATATACACTTTATCACAATCAACTAGAAAAAATATTTCATCTTTGTACTTCTCAACTAGTTTCTTGGGAACTCTATATCTACTCTGCATCTTCTATTTGAAACTCTCATAGTATCCATCCATAATTCTATCAAAGTTATCTCCCATCTCAGCTATGAATTCATTAATTTGATGGATAATTGGTCTATCCTTCTTCCATGCTATTGTTCCTTTGGAGGGAAAGAACTTCTCAACATAAAAGTGTATGAAGATTAGAAGAGAACCAAACTTACATGAATTGGTTTTGGATACTCAGATGCTCTCCATATTCTTTCTCAACTGAGTGAGTTGCAATTTTGCTAGGTCGAATACCAGATTCTTCTTTAATACTTTTTAAGCTAGGTCAATGGCTTCACATGCAACATTGTTGGGTCTGCTTGAGCTATATATATCTTGTGGGCTATCACATGAATGCCAAATTTCATCTCCATATCTATTACTCCATTGAGTCTCATACCTTTGTTGTCCCAGTCAGAAAGAGTTAACTCAGCTAATTCATCCCTATTTAGGGTTTTGGTAGCTTTTGGCTTGTCTAGCATAGGGAACCCGATGACACAGTGAATTATCTCCTTAGTGATCTTCACAAGATGATCCAACTATAGTTGCATGTCGTGAACATGACTAAGAACATATCTCATCCATTTTGTTTGGAATTCCCTCAGCATATGCATGATATGTGTCAAACCCTTGGTTTTAAGGTGCTTATGCTCGGGCTTCAGATTACCTTCGGTACATAATTTCTCATATGTTTGATTCATCTCACAGGTTGCAAGATCTTGTATGTTACAGTGATAGAAGCTGCAAATGTTATTATTTAGTAACACTCTTGGAGGAATTAGGGAATGATCTCCCATCAGGTCTATCTCCTCTGCAACTACCAAATGAAAATTGAACACCGGAGGATCATAAATTGCATTCCTTACTAGCATCTCTGAACCTTTCTTGACCTTGCTTCTAGAAGTGGATGCCATATTGCTTGGACAAAATTATCAAACTCCACTTTCAATAATGAATTTGCACTAAATTTCTAAGGGCTTTGAATTGATTTGTAAATTGAAATCTTTGTAAGAAATACTCTTTACAATCCTTCATATATAAGGGATTTTCAACCGTTAGAGTATTTCATTAAATGATCTATACATAGTAGTCGGTGTGACTCAGGTGTTTCTCCAAGATTCACTTGGAAGCTTGGGTGAAACTAACTTTCCAATTATCAATACTTCCCGACTCAGCTTGGGTGAGCTAGAGTGACTTGGGAGTAACTAACCGTAAATGAAGAAAAATGATATTTATATTTATGTTGATTAATTAGGTTTGAAATGTGTTGTATTTCCTTAAAATTTACATTTAATTTTAATTTATGTATGTTGTATTGTAAAATGATTAAGCATATATGGTGAAGGAAGATAAGATGTTCCTCTTTTGTCCCCAAATGCACAAATGAAAGATCCAAGTTGATTAACCCAAAAGAAGGATCAATGCACAAATGAATCAACCATTTAGAAATGAGAGTAAGGAAGAAGATCTTAAATTTTGTTTTATGATTAAGGAGATATGATATATAACATTAATTGAAAAGGATGAGAGGAAGTACCAACCTTAAAGAATTTATGATCTGAAGAATGTTGTTTTATGAGGTCTGTACTCAGTTTCTGGAAAATCTAAAGTATGATCCAGAAAAGAAACGCAGAGATGAACAAAACCCAAAAATATTTTTCAAATATGACACTGTCTTGTAAAAAGGTTGACCTTGAACCAAAAATGTCACCCCTAACCCAATAATCTTGACCCTGACCTATGCAGGTCTGATAGAAAATCTATTTTTAGATCTTGATAGTTCGCTGCAAAGGGTATCTAGATCTAAGTTTAAATACATAGTCTCATACCTATATCTGCAAGAAAAAGAGATTTGTTTGTTTGGGGGGAGGGGTTTGCCTTAGTCAAACCCTGATTTAGGAATTAACCTTGAAATATATAAAGTATAGAATGCTAGCAAGTAGTAGAATTGAATCTAAGAATGAAGCTATGATATTGAATAGATATGTAATTGTATTTCAAATGTAAGCAAGTATGTAAATATGAAAGCTTCAAATTTTATAAACCATAAACCTCCATGATTGTATGCTTGGAATCCACCTTGAAGAGAATGAATGAGTATTTGAGGATTCACAAAGCATCTTGAAGGAAGATCACACCTGCATGATGGCTATATCTAGGGTTTGAATGATGAATCTTGAATGTTGGAACCAAATCCCTTCAAAGGATTGAAAGCTTGAATGCTGAAAAGCTTGGAAAGATGTAGAACAATGGATGCTTGAAATTTTTTCTTTATTACCTCTTCTTACTTGGTTGATGGTTCATAATGCTTAGGCTTAGATAGAGAACTTAGAGAAAATGAGAGAGAAAGGCTCCTTTTTATATGAAACTAGGGCACAATCTTCTAGAGAGGCTGACATAGGAGAATTAAATTCCAATTAGACCCATGCCCCTAGAAGAGGACCTATATGTATGAGTTAATTTTGGCCTTCTAAATCAACCACACACTTCAACATAGTCCTTCTTCACCAGGTGCAAACAAGACTGAATATGAGTTATTCATCCTGCCTGTCTGGGTGATTCGACCTGTTGCCTTCTATCTAGATGGGGTTTTGAAATTTTCTCTCAGGACGAGGGCCTCACAACTATGAACCATCTAAGAATGAAGTATTTAATCATGATAACAATGCAATGCAAAGATTATGCTAATGAATTGAAATATGAGATATCATCTAAACATGAATACTGAATGCCATTAATCTAGAAATTGAAGCTATCTATTTGCAATATGCAATTACTCTATATGATATTAAGAAAGTGAGACAACAATTCAGTATAATAACAATGCAATTTTGAGTAAAGTTTTTAGGGGATAATCAGGGGGTTTGAATGAAGAATGAGAGTTCTTTTATAAACCCTGAGAAGATCAGAATAGAAACTTTCCTGTTTTGAAATAAAACAACTAGAAAAGCCAGTTAAAATAGAAAGCTTTAT